>PVJD01008787.1:0-69001 GCA_004026545.1 Mormoops blainvillei
AGGGAGGAAGGAAGGAAGAGAGAGAGAAAGGGAAAGAGAGAGACAGAAATAGAGAAAGAAAGAGAGAGAGAGGGAGGGAGGGTGGAAGGAAGGAAGGGAGGGAGGGAGGAAAACATCTATAATGTAACAAGGAACAAGGATAATAATTGTGAAAAATAAACTAACAAAATTGAAAATTAAGTTAACTTAATTTTTTCAGTAAATTAAGTTAGGCATAAAAAACATAAAAAACATAAACATAAAAAAGAGATTGTTTTGAAAACTGATGTAATAACACTAGTAAAGAAGAAACATGGCACAAGTTTGATTCATTTAAAATTCTGGAAAGAAGATGAAAACCTGCAATTTCTCAAATAAACTATGAAAATTCTATAACATATTCTTTATTATTTTAGCTGTCCCAATGCTAAAATCTCCTAAGAATATAAGGCATTTTAAGAAAAAAGTCCCAGACTATTACAATCTGAATATCTTTTTCAAAATAGTCTATTATTTTTTACATTGTTTCACCAATATTATAAATGACTTCTACAACTGCACCATTTATTTTACTGAAAGGAAAATTCAATGTACAGAAGCCATCTCCCTCTGCTATAACACTCAGCAGTCACCATATAACAGAATCACTGCACTTGGAGGACTGCGATTCACAGGCAAGTGGTATAGCCTCTCCGACTCTGAGTTTCCTCATCAGTAGAATGATGATAATGAAACACAGCCCAGAGGGCAAGGATTAAAAGGATAATGCACATGAAACTGCAGATTAGAATTCGTGGTACAATGGCTGAGTGATTACTGGAATGCTTCTTCTGGGTGGCATTAGAAGAAGGTCCCTTCAGCCCCAACCCCTCCCCCTTGCTTCTCCACAATTCTAGGATAGCAGTTGGGCCATGCTTGTTAATGGGTAGGGTCAATGGGTCACTGAGTCTTAATGGGAGATACACATTATTTTGTGTGTCTTCTTTCTTTGGTAAACAGTGAGATTGAAGCATAAATTTGCCCCAGGACTGTTCCTGGATTATCTGGCTACTTTTCTTGCCACACAACTAAGTGATGGTAAGATCTGGTCTTGAGAGTATGGGAGAAGTTTCCCTTGGGCCTGGCCTAAACCCCACCCAGCTTGTCTGAACAGCTGGCAGTACATCTCTCGTGCATAGTCTGCCCTAGGAAACTTCTGGGGACAGGTAACTTTGGTCTATAGGAGGGTTTGCTACGTATTTTTGGATCCCTTGCTCTGCCATCGAAATCTCACAAACAAGCCTCATTATGATACCTCACATTAAGAATGGCTATAACGTTGATAGACTTTTAAGGGACAAAGGATCTTTTACAAACTTTAAAAACAAAAGTGTAACCTAATCATGAGTCCCACTTGCCACTCAATCTGCTAATGGCCAGACAATGTTCCTCAACTAAAACACCACCTTCAGTCACCACTAGAAAAGAACAATACTATCTGTAGTTCAAAAACTAGCAAATGCGTCATCACAGAAACCACACAGATTGACTTGCTGCAGTTAGTTGGTGAATGTCCTCAGCTGGGAACCAGCCACCAGAGTAAAACCATCACAAAGTTAATGGGAGGATGGGCTGAGATCTACAGTCCAAGGATTAAAAAAAAGCCTGAGAAGAAGAATAAAAGGAGAATTTAGAAACAAATGAGAACACAGTTTTCAAAATCTGAAAGAGGTAAGTTTTGAATAATTCAAAGCATTACTTTGTACAGTAGATTGTAACCAAAAGGTTTCATAACCCATTAATTTATATGGGTTTAAAAGGACTCAGATAGAGTCATAAGGAGCAGGCACATGACAGGTAATTAAGGGGATCTAGGGATAGCCCTGGCCACCTCAACCTCTGGAGCGGGAGCACCCCTGAAGCACCTCTGCTCTCCATCACTTTGCTCAGAGCTGCTGTGGAAAGCAGAGCCTGCAGCCCAAATGAACCAGGCTGACTAACATCCGTCATGGCATTGTAATGTGCTCTCGTTGGCTGAGATAATCTTGTGTTAATAAAACTACTTATGAAATACATCCAATAAAGTAAATCTTCATATCTCTGCTTCATTCTCTAATTTGATAGCTTGGGCAAAGGATTATTACTGGGCCCTTACAGGGAAAACAGTGATTTTGAAAGCATCTATCTATTCCAGTCCTCCCTACCCACATGATTGCTCTTGTCACCCCTCTATCCTAAAAAAAAAAAAAAAAAAAAAAAGGAGAATGGGCTTTTAAAGTTACAGGTTAATCAAAGACTAAAATGGTTACTGATGGGGTTTCTACCTAACCTGCAATAGTAAGTCTTGAATATCAGGGTCATGGGATAAAAGAATACACTTTTAAATGCCATTCCCCTAAAACCTACAATCTCCATTACAAATGCAATATGTTTGGTGTCTTTTGATAAACAGCCAAGCAATCCAAAGGCATGGAACACAATTATTAGATAATAAACTGGGCTAGAGAATATGTTTTTAATTTTAGTTCAAATAAGAATGAGACAGTAAACAGAACACATCAGATTTATTAAAATAGAAATTTAGATACTACTATGAAGGACAAGGAGGTAGGAAAACTGGGCTCCTCCCTCATGGCTGGTGAGAGTGGAAACAGAAGGCCACTCAACAGCAATCTGAGAGCAGTTAATGTACATATTCCATGTATATTTTTCTATCCAGCAATCCTATTTCTGGGCATTGCTAGACAACTTCCCACATGGGGTCACAAGATGTGTATGAGGATGTTCATCTCCAAGTTGTTTGAGGTAGCAAAATATCAGAAGTCAGAATTCATGACTAATAAAATAGATAAAATGAACGCTGTGAAGACACTAGAGCAGTCTACAAAAGACATAATGAAATAGATTATCATACTGCAACATGAAAAACCTCAAAAGCATGTCAAGTGAAAAAAATAAGAAGCTATAAATCTTACTGCATAGTATGAATTGTATAGGTCTTAAAAACAAACATAAAGCAACAACATCATTTAAGAATATTCATATTTAATAAACAAATTGAAGACAAATTAGAAAGACATACAACAAACATGCTATAATGAATAACTATAGAAAAGGATGAGGGATATAATAAAGGGGGAAAGAAATAAAATAGAGAGCTTCCCAGAGAGAGTACAATGATAATATTGGGACAACCTGGAGAGTAAGTTTAATTAGATTTTTGCACCTGGTCTAATGGGGAAGGGGTTGGAAAGGGTAAGAAATGGGAAAAAAATAGAAAACAAAAGAAATTAAACTTAGCCTCTTGATATTGTAAAATTACAAATTATTACTTTTTTATTTTCCCATAAAACAATTCATATTCAAATAATTACAAATAGAGTAAGGAATCTTTACCCAGTTACTACTTTAATCCTATTGACTTTAATCCATCTAATGCAAGTTATATATAAAGATGATTCTTTTTTTGGCATATAAAGTGTCATATTTTTTCCACTCACAAACTGACACTCACTGATTTGTAGTTTCTCATTCTTATATCAAGTCTTATTTCAAACTTGTCATTATTAATAATGAACGATAAAATTCTTTGAGTTACTTACAAGGATAGCATCAAAGTCAAATAATTTATCTCTATATTCAACTGGAATTCAGTGATTCCAAAGCTCTATAATAACTTTAACTATTAACACTGCAGTTCTAAATGTGTACACATATAATTTTCTTCTTTTCTCCTTCTGTTTCCTTCTGTCTTATATTCAAAAGCTTTTATAGATTTACACAGAGAATTTAAAACGTGTAAAAAAATGAGAATTGTGATACAGCAAGTGTTTATAAACTGGTTTTTATGTTTGGTTGGTTGGTTGTTTATATTTTTTTTACTTAACGGTATGTTGTCAGCTTCTTCCAGTGTCATTATCCTTGTAACATATGATTTAGAAAGTTAGGGCTTTGCCATGGTAATTTTTTAAACAAATCTACTACTGGGCATTTTGATTATTTTTAGTTCTTGCTTCTTCTAAAAAAATGCTGCAGTAAATACAAAGTGGGTACAGTTTAATTTTTTAAAAGAATGAGTAATTTTAAAAGGGGAGCAAACTAAAACAAATATGCCACTAAGAAAACCTGATAGGGCTTAGATATCATTTGCTTATGTGTTGGATGCAAGTCTTCATTGCTATGAGGACACTAAACTTACTGCAATTTTTAGATTACGTAAACACACTGGATGTTTTGTGCAATCAAGTGATAATTGTTTATGTTAAGAATATTACCATTTTCAAAATAGCCTCTAAAAACAGTGATGAGGGGTTGGGGGGAGACATCTTCCCACAGAGAAAAATAAAGAAGTATAACATAATCCAAAGCTCTCTGCTCCCTCACCCACCTTAAATACCGTAACACTTGGGACAAAATACAATAAATAAAAGCATGTTATATGGAGGCATGTGAGATGTGGATTAGGTTTTTTTTCAAAACAAGCCAATCTAATTCAAAAAATGCGGACACAAAACACTGAGCTGTGTCCTGTTGTGCATGCAAAAGTGAACAAGATGGAATCCTTACTTGGAACACATTTATAATCTGGCACTGGTGGTAGAAGAGAAAAAGCAACTCTTCTAGGAGATACATAGAATATGCTAATATAACATGCCAACATTTTTTAAATGAATCTTCTGTAGGAAAAAATTGTACCTGCAAAAGAAAACAGGCAGGGGGCAGGGGTGGGGATGGCACAGATATATGGGGAGCAAGAAGAGAGGGCAGTAGGACTTCACAATAGATCTAAATATGACAACAAAAATGACGACCAAAGCAATAACAATTAAGAACCCAAGGGAAAAGGAAAGCGAGTTAGTTTAAGGTCAGACAATGATGCCACACGATGACCTCTGAGGAGTCAGAGAGGGAAACCACACCTTATTGAGAGAATCATAAATACCTTCAGGTGAAAGACAGCATCTGAAACAGGCATTGGCATGATGATGGGATGTCCAAAGTCCAAGAAGGGGAAATGGGTACGGGAGAACCTATAATCCCTAGAAATCTCCATAGAGCCTGTTACACAGGTAAGATCTACCATGAAACTAACCTTTTCCCAACCTAAACCCTCCAGAGACGTAAGGGTGCAGAGATGCTCAGTCCAAACCTTAACCCCCCAGAACTTAGAACACACACCTTAACGATAGTGCTAGCCCAAGGACTAATATCTACCCAACAGACAAAAATGCACAAAGGGCATCCATGCTGCCAAAGGGGGTTTCTCAATGAGGGGCTATAATAGTTTATCATCAGTCTGTTTACTAATTTCAGACCTGAGAGTAAAGACTCAATGTGAGAATGATTTCGTAGAGAAAAATGAGGATTGCTTGGGAAAGAATAAAAGAAGGGGATGTTTAAACAGGTTATTTCTCAAACCTGGCTAAGCAGCAGAACCATCTGAGCTGACAGTTAAAAATACTCAACCTGCCCACCCTTCTCCCACTCACCTTAGGTGATTCTGATTCAATAGGTTTGAGGTGAGGTATGAAAATCTATGTTTTGCAAAACCTCACTAAGAGATTCCTATATGTAGTCAGGTTTAGACTCATGGTATAATATGAAATCCCCACCCTCCATGAAGACGCAGAATATTCAGGGGTCCCTGTGTATACTTGTATACATATAAAATGTTTCTCAACATAAACATGCAGAAGCAATATAAATATTGCATTTCCCTGGACAAGTCCCTTAAAATAAAACTCCACCTCACTTCTCTCTGAAAAACAAAAGGCTTGGAATACAAAACAATTGTGATCCCTTGTAGTTCTAAAATAACACGATTTCGATTCTTAGTTAAGTGAGATCTTTAAAGAAAAATTAGTTCAAGGATGAAACATCCCATCTGTACTTATTGAAATATTTTGAAAAGTTTTCAGTTCTAAATTGGTTCCTTATATAGAATTTCCTTTTTATAATCTTTTTTGTAATATTCCCTTTAAGCACACAGATAGGGCATAGTTTTAAAGCACTCATATTAATACCAGAATCTGTTTTACATAAGTCAGGCAATGTACCTGACAATAACAGTACAATGTACCAACATTACAAAGTACACTGATTTACACAGGGTAAAAGAACTTTATTTCTCTGTTATTTAAATGTTCATGGACCATGTCCTACTGGGCTGGGGGTTGTTTCCTCTATTTTGTTCATGACCAATTTAGCGGCCACCAGTGCCTCCCTGAGGCAGGATGCGCCTTTGATCACTCAGCACCTAGGACAGTTCCTGGCTCATAGAGGGCTAGCAAAAAACACTTACTGAATGAGTTCATAAACTCACAGATATGCAAAAATCCTCTTTGTAAAAGTTTTCACCAATGGCTCTTAAACTGTATATTTCTACTGACAATTTAGTCTCCTTAATATTTTAATATAATTTTTACCCTATAGTCTTTTATATGTAAGTATGTTTTGAGACCAATTTCCAGTGTGTGCGATAGAAGTGGGAGGGTCCCCACACCAACACTAAGCAATTTTTGGGACGCCAGCTGGGGGTCCTATGATTCCATTCCATTATGACACTATCTACCCTGAGACAGCATCAGATTCCACAGGTTAAGGGCTCAGTCTTAAAAGGCGCCACCCCCCCTTCAGATGCGACCAGTCACAAGCCCTGGTCGTTACCTGTGCTTCTGAGGACAGGCTATAAATCAGAGGTTCCCAGAATCTTCTCCTTGAATTTGATTAATTTGCTAGAGCAGCACACAGAGCTCAGAGAAACATTTTACTTATCAGATTACTGGCTTCTTTAATAAGGACATAGCTCAGAACAGCCAGATGGAAGAGATGCATGGGTCAAGGTATGGGGAAAGGGTAAGGAGCACACCACTCTCCCTGCACCTCCACACATTCACAGCCAGGAAGCTCTCCGAACTTTGTCCTGTGGAGTTTTTATGGAGGCCTCATTACATAGTCTCAGTTGATTAGACCATTGGCCGTTGGTGTTTGAGTCAACCTCCAGCCCCTCTCTCAGATGATGGGGGCGGGTGGGGGGCGGGTCCTGAAAGTTCCACCCCTCTAATCATGTGGTTGGTTCCCCCAGCACCCAGCCCCCATCCTCAGGTTATCTAGAGCTTTCCAATAATCACCTCATTAACATAACAAAAGACACCTTTATTGCTCTTAATTGGAAGCCTTTCAGGAGCTCTGTGCGAGGACCTGGTTTGAAAACCAAAATGTATATTTATTATATATCACTATATCACTGTGATTCTAAGTCAGTTTAAGCCTTTTAAACCACATTTGGCATTAAACTTCAGAAAAGGTTCCTAAGCTGTTCTATTACCTACCTGCAAGTGCTGCTTTTCTGCATGACGTCAGCTCGATGATACCCAGAGAGTTTGCAAAAACCGTCATTACTATAAACTACAGGCCAGTCTACAATCTGAGCATTTCCCAGTAAGAAACTCGATTCTAAAGAAGAAAAAAAGAAAAGGGAGTTTTTTAGTTTCATTTAGCAATGTACTTCTTTCAAGTAATCAAAAAAACAAATTCATAAAGATAGACAAATGCAACTATGGTGTGTTGTGGTACAAATAATAAAACTTATTCTTGAAATTGCCATAAAATGAATTTAGCATGATCGTCAAATGAGATCTGCATTAAGTACAAGATTCACATACAAACTAAAAACTCCACTGAAGAGAAACCAGTTTAAATAATATCTCTTTCTGTTCATGTATACTTTAAGCTATGAAAACAAAGTATGGTTAATATTAAGTAAATGGTAATGACTATAATAATTACATCTAAAAACAAGTTAACTTATTGATATTAGGCCTAATTGCTTTTCTACAAAATGAGAATATTAGACTGATAACAGAGGCAAACATGGATGACTCCTCCAAAAATTCTATTAATATAATTTTGGACATGATGGAACAAATTTGATTGATCTTAAGAAGTCTTATTTAAAATAACATTGTAGAGTCCTTTGTAAAATAAAATTATTCAGATATTATTTCCAACCATGTGCTACAACAAAATTTGGAAACTATCTTTAGTCTCAATAAAGAAATATTTCTGGTCTATTTTACATAAAGAAGTGGTTTTCTTTTATGTATAAAAAGTAATACAAAAGTAATCAACCTTGATTGAACATCCAGTAGTCTTAGGCAATAACTTTAGCAATATTTAGATAACAAGATAAATATGTTAACATTAAAATGAATTAAAATTAAAATAATATTAAAATATAAAAATAAAAAATATTTTTCAAATAAATATTTTAAAAGAGTACAAATTTTCAAAGAAGTACTACACTTCAAAATACTCAAAATATCTACCTAAAATAATCTCCTCTGAACTCATATTCAGAGTAGTGTGCTAAAAAGATGAAATTATAAGTAGAAAACTTTAAGTTTAATTCCTGACTCACAGCTGGTCTTCATAAAAATCACAATGTAATTCAACATTTACTAAGTAGCTGCTAAGTAAAGGGTACTGCTCTGGTTCAGACCATGGGCTAGAATAAAGATCAAAATGCTCTCAAAAGCTTTACACATTAAAGAAAAACAATTATATAACCAATTACAATTTAGCAGAACAGATGTTAAATCAAGAATCATAGTACAAAATATGATAGGAAATCTGTTTCATGGCACTAAAAACCAAACAAAAGCATGCAGAAGCTGAAAAATACGATCCCTTGAATAAAAGGAGATTTACTAAACGAGATATTCATTTAACTGTCCATTCCCCTGTAAGCACTTCCCAATTTGTACAGTTTATGGGGTGACAGAATTCAAGTAGAAATGTGAAAGGTCATAATTTGGGGTTGCCAGAGCAGCTGAACATTAAAGGGAGAGATGCTTTGACATATAGAGCCATAAATCTATATAGAATCTCTCTCAAATCCTTATCTGTAATCTAAACTCTGCATACGCAGGATATGACTACAAAGGAACTCATCAAGTCTAGAAATTACTAGAAGGCTAAGAGGCAGGCAGAAATTTCACCATCTCCCCAAGCCTACAAGATATATTTCAGAGTTCAAGTTCTATCAAGCTCGAGAAACTTTGTAAATTCCTCAAGATTTCCATGCTTTAGGGGTAAGAAATGAGTCCCAGGATAAAGGTTTATGTCCTGGTAATGAGATAAAAAACATAGAAGTACCTCTCTCTCTGCCTCTTTCTCTGTCTCTGTCTCTCTCTCTGTCTCTCTCTCTCTCTCTCTCACACACACACACACACACCACAACGCTAAAATCATGGTCAAGGTGACCCACCAATAATTTAACTACCTGTTAAAATAAAATGTACCCCTCTTCAGAGGAAAATAATAAAATCAAAAATCTCCACAATTTATCAACCCAATGTTCAGTATACAATTAAAAATTATTAGGTATTAAAAAAAGAGAACTGTGACAATAATCAAGGGAAAAACAAGAGACACAGAGGTCAATATAGGGAACATAGAAATCAACAATACAACCTCCA
Source organism: Mormoops blainvillei (assembly GCA_004026545.1). Lineage (NCBI taxonomy): Eukaryota > Metazoa > Chordata > Mammalia > Chiroptera > Mormoopidae > Mormoops > Mormoops blainvillei. The sequence goes on from PVJD01008787.1 coordinate 9,438, forward strand.
AAGTAAAAAAAAAAAAAAAAATCATTGAACAGGTTTAACAGTAAATTAGACCGTTAAAAAAATAAAGGCCAATTTAAAAACATCGATGAAAGTTATTGCAAACTGAAGAAAAAAAGAGTAACAGATTTAAAAAGATGCCCTGTGGAACAATATCAAGCAGTCTAAAATATATGTAGTTTAGTCTGGGGAGAAAAATGACAGAATAAGGTACAAATGTTATTTGGATAAATGATGACTAAAATTTTTCCAAATAGCATAAAAAAAAATAACCCACAGATCTTAGTTCAGTAAACCTCAAGGAAGATAAACACAAACAAAGCCACAGCAGGAAGCTAACACTAAAACTGCTGAAAAGAAAAAGAAAAAAAAGATACAGAACCTCACATAAATGGTCAACTGATTTTTTTTTACAAAGATGCCAGTCAGTTTAAAGAGTAAAAGAAAAAAGTCTTTTCTGTGAACTGTGCTAAAACAACTTGATAGCCACAGAAGCAAAAACTGAACTACGACCTCTACCTCATACCACACACACACAAAAATAAAAAAGTTTGAACAGGTCATTGACCTAAATACAAAAATGAAAACTAAAAAGAAATCATAGGAGGAAATCTTTGCAACTTTGAGGAAGAGAGAAATTTCTTAGACAAGACCCATATAGTAATCATCATAAAAGTATATGTGGATAAATATATTAGACATCATCAAAATTAAAATCGATTGCTCAAAGACACTGTAAAGAAAATAAAAAGGAAACCCACAGACTAAGAGAAAATATTCACAACACAGGCATATGAGAAAGAACTCCTATCCAGAATATACAAAAAAATTCTTACAAAAGGACAAATGACCCAATTAACAAAATGAGCAAATGATTTGAAGACATTTCATGAAAGAAGACATACACTGGCCAATAAGCACAAAGAGATGCTCACCCTCACCACGCATCAGGGGAATATATACTAAAAGCACCAAGATATGATGTATCACTGGCCAACCACTAGAGTGGTTATATCAACAGTACAAAGTGTTGATGAAAATGTGGGACAACTCAAACTCTTTAAAAAATGCCAGTGCAAATATAAAATGGCATGATCACTTTGGAAAATGATTTCATTGGAAAATATCAACTATGACCCAGAAATTTCACTCCTCGGCATTTACTCAAGTGAAAATAAAAACATATGTTTAAAACAAAACTTGTAGAAAAATGTTCACATCAAATTTATTCTTAGGATCCAAAAATTGAAAACAATGCAAATGTCCATCAACGAGAGAATGGATTTTAAATTGTGGCATATTCTTACTCCTATTTAATTGTGGGGTAGTAGAGGGACTGACAGGAAAGAGACAAAAAGAAACTTTCTGGGGAAGGTCATTGTTCACTATCCTTATAAAAGTCTAAGTTACACAGGTATATACATTTGACAAAGCTAACTGAACTGTACACTTCATATCTGTGTTTTACCTCATATAAATTATACCTCAACTTTAAAGGAAAACACAAGGAAGACAAAGGACCAGAGAATCAGAAGTTTTAGGAAAATAGTGGTATTTGAACTGAACCTTAACTATAAGAATGGTAATACCACCCTTCCTTGGTACATAAGATGATTAGAGTAGAAAATAAAATAAGTGTATTTCCACAAAAATGCTTCATAAAAAATTAATTTCTCTATAAATACATGATATTTTCTTTTATGCATAGTATCATTATAAATTTTTGTAATATAATCACCAAAAATTATCTTCTTTCCCATTTTAGCCCATGCCAGGTCCATCACTATGTAACTGTGGCAGTCCATACAGTTAACTACGGGATCTCCCAGCTTCAACTCATCCTGATTTTCAGGCTGATTTTCAGACTAATGTTCACTTGCCCCCATGAAGCCCTGCATCCATCCTACACCTCTTCATACAGATCAAGACCCCCAACTGGTGACATTGCCAAATCCTCTCCCAGACTTACAAAGCCCTCTGAAATTCAGCCTCACCATTCCTGCCTAAACAAACATATTTCTCACTAGTCTTAAAGTCCATACTACTAAAGTTGGGCCAGTTTCCTCATTGTGTCCCCAAGATATACTCACTCCTGATGCCCACTATTCATCTGAAACACTTCCTCCATCCCTGTGCCTATCAAAACTTTTAAGAACCAGCTCAACTCTACCTTCTCTATGACATATTCACTGAGTACCACTCAGCCCACATTCCCCTCTGGCTACCACCATTTCTGTCTCCAACCCTTTACAGGACAAACTTACCATAAAAGTTGTCTGTTTTTGACACTTCTCCAAGGAGGACATACACAGTGCCCAGGGACATATGAAAGGATGCTCAGCATCACTAGTCATCAGAGAGATGCAAATTAAAACCACAATGAGATACCAGTTCACCCCAATCAGAATGGCCGTCATAAACAAATCAACAAGCAACAAGCACTGGCGAGGATGTGGAGAAAAGGGAATCTAGTACACGGTTGGTGGGAATGCAGACTGGTGCAGCCACTTTGGAAAACAGTTTGGAATTTCCTCAAAAAACTAAAAATGGAACTGCCTTTTGACCCAGCAATTCCACTGCTGGGATTGTACCCTAAGAATCCTGAAACACCAATTTAAAAGAACCTATGTGCTCCAATGTTCATAGCAGCACAATTTACAGTAGCCAAGAATTGAAGGCAACCTAGGTGCCCATCAGTAAACGAGCAGATCAAAAAACTATGGTACACTTACCCAACAGAATACTATGCAGCAGAAAGAAAGAAAGAGCTACTACCCTTCACAACAGCATGGATGGAACTGGAGAGCATTATGCCAAATGGAATAGGCCAGGCAGTGAAAGACAGATACCATATGATCTCACCTATAAGTGGAACCTAATCAACAAAATAAACAAGCAAGCAAAATATAACCAGCAACATTGAAATAAAAAACAAACTGACAGTAACCAGAGGGGAGGATGGTGGGGGATGACAGGGGAAAAGGAGGGGAAGGGTCATCAAGGAACATGCATAAAGGACCCGTCAACAAAGCCAAATGGGGGAAGGACTGAAGATGGGAGATGGGGATGGGTGGGGCTGGGGAATGTGGCGGCAGGGAAATGTTGACACACACCAAAAGAAACAGACAGGGGGAGGCTAAGAATAGTGTAGGAAATTGAGAGGCCGAAGAACTGATATGTACAACCCATAAACATGAACTAAGAGGTGTGGGGATGATGGGATGGGGTGAAGGGCAGAGGGGATAAGGGGGGAGGAAAAAAATGGGATAACTGTAATAGCATAATCAATAAGATACATCTAAAAATAAAACAAATTAAAAAGCCAAACTCAAAAAAAAAAAGTCAACTGTTCTCACTGGTTCCATCTATTCAGCTCCTATTCACTCAACTCACTATTTTCTTTTGTCAGTCCTTTCCACTCCAAGACACCCAAGATCACCAATAACCTCTTCACGTTACCGAATCCAAAGGATGCTTTTTCCTTATTTCACTTCACAATCCAGAAGCTTGGTAACCACTCCCTCTTTTAAAATTTCTCAATCATTAGCTTTCATAGAACAACATTCCCCTATTTCTTCAGACATACCTCCATTCCCTTTGCAGCCTCAACATTCTTTATCCAGTGAGTATATATTAGAGTTCCTCCATGTCAGCCCCTCCTATACTTTCACCTGTCTCCATAGATTCAGTAACTCAAAGTTCTACATTGCCAAACCAGACCTCTTCTATGATCTTGATCTTGATCTTGTTATCCAAGTTGACCTCTCCTCCTAGATATCTTAAATGGACCTCAGCAGAACATGTCCATGACTTTCATTACCCTAAATCAGGTACTTTTCTAGTGTTTCCTATCTTAGAGAATGAAATCACTGTCCATGTAACTATGTGAGCCAGAAATCTGGGGTCCACCTTTCAACATCCTTCTCATTACCCTTATAACTAATCTACTTCCACATCTTATTAATTTTTATCTCCTATAATTCTTTCCAATATTTCCATTTCTCTGGAACCTCACCATCATCTCCCAACTCCAAGTTCCCATCATCTCTTCCCTGGACAACTCCAATAGCTCCCTAAATGGTTTTACTCCAACCTTCTTTGTGATTCCTTTAATGGATTGTCCACACTGGAGCCCAACTGGTCTTTTCAAAATTCAGTTGGATCATGTCCCCTCCCTGCTTTAACATCCACAGAGGGCTTCTCATGGCCCTTCAAGTATATCAAACCTCAGTTCTCACCATTTTGCCCTTGCTCTGAGTACAATAGCCACACTAATTTTTCTTACATTCTTGTAAGCTTCAAGTACTCTACCACCATAGGACCTTGTAACTTGCCATTCTCTCTGCCTAAACACCATTCCTTTCCCTTCCCATCAGGTTGACACCTACACTTATTTAGATCTTAACTCAGTTGTCATGAGCTCAATGAAGCTTTTCTTGGTCTTCTGACCAGATCACGTCCAATAATTTTAGAGTTGATGTGGTTGGGTTTGATGAGGTCATGAGGGTAGAGTCCCTCATGAATGTGATTAGTACCCTTATAAGGGTCATAAAAGAGCTTCCTTCTCCTTCTCTGTTCTCCATCCTATGAGGATTCAGTGAGAAGTCAGTATTCTGCAACCAGAAGGAGGGTCTCACCAACACCTGACCATGCTGGCACCCTGATCTCAGACTTCCAGCCTCCAGAATTGTGAAAAATAAATTATGTTGCTTACAAGCCACCCAATTTATGGTGTTTTGCTACCGCCACCCAAATACACTAAGATATTTATATATTTATCAATGAACCTTCAGGAAATTACTTCTGATTTGTCCTCATAGCTGTTAGCACAGCAATTTTCAACAGGTATGCTACGAGAATTTTTACAACATTCAATACCTGACTATTTAGTCAGAGACACTGACCTCTTTTCCCTTAGACTGTCATATTTAAAAAATGACAACAGCCAACACAACAATAATCACCCAGTGTGAATGCCCTGTCTTAAACCATTAATGTGTAGGTCATATAATTAAGTTGGGACTTATTGGTCACATCACATAATAAGGTTGTGTCTGATTGGTTAACTCTTTTTACCAGAAATTTTTACATACAAAGATAGGCACCTGATTTTTTAAAAAGTCACTTTAGAGCAAAAAGGGTAAGTAATTACTTTTTTAAAATATAAATCAATCAAAATTATACATTTTTTAGCTCACATTGGCAAAAAATATATTTTTTGGTGTGCCACATAATTTTAGTAATTAGTTTATGTGTGTCATGACGTAAAAAAGGTTGAAAATCGCTGTCTTAGCACATCAAGAGCCATGGAAATCTGAATCTTTCTTGGAATCCAGATGCTTCCATTTCTTGAAGGTGTTTACAAACATTTCATGTCCAAAGGGTTCTAACACACAATATGTTCCTGCAGGAGGGCCTAAGAATTGGGTCGTTATTCCTACCAGGTGGTCATAGCTGAGTACAACATTTCAGAAGCCGTAATTCCACACATGAACAGATTCTTGAAAGGATCTCTGCAAGAGGCTGAGTCTGGAAAACATCTCATTATACAGGGTGCGGCAAAAGTAGGTTTACAGTCATGAATACACAAAACACAGAATTTATTCTTATATTATTATTTATTAATCATTGTATTACTCTCCATATGACAACTGTAAAGCTACTTTTGCCCCACCCTGAATTCTTTCAGGGTCATCCAGTGTCTGCTCACAGATAGACACGAAATAAAACAAGCACTTTTCCCTCAAGAGTTAGAAGGTTGAAAACTAAATCACAGGCCCCTAGTTCACAATGGCCTACTGGAAATCGAGCGTTTCTCAATTTTGACTGCACATTCAGCTGGGATGGAGGTGATCAGGGCTGGGGAGGGTCAGCAGATTTACTCATTCTACGCCCTTCAAAGACTGACTTAATTGGTCTGGAGTAAAATCCAGGCATTAGCATTGGGTTGGCCAAAAAGTCTGTTTAGTTTTTCCATAAAATAAAAGACACACTTTTCATTTTCACCAATAACTTTATTGATTTGGACATTTTGAGTGTGTCGGCCATCTCCCACTTTTGGCTTCCAGAGGGTAGAGGCCAGGGGTGCCGCTGAACATCTTCCAATGCGTAAGACAGCCCCAGAGCAAAGAATTATTTGGCCAAAATGTCAACAGTACCAAAAAACTTCACAAGCCACTTTTGACACGTTCGATCAGTCACAGCACCTTCTCCCTACACTGCATAAATCTCTTTTTTGCCTTTCAGCTGCATTTTTACCTTTCTTGAAACAATAAAGCATAATATGCCAAAAAATGTTGTATATTTCCTTCCATCTTCACCATTAAAATGGCTGCACAAAAATTCACCAATTTTGGTGTTTTTTTTAAAAAGGCACACTGATATGACAGCTGTCCCAATATAATCTAACAATATAGTTTCAAACGAAGTTAAAGACAACTAAGCACTATTAGAGCCATCGTATGGAAAAAACTAGATGAACTTTTTGACCAACCCAATATTTGTTTTAAAATCTTCTCATTTGGTTCTTATGTGTAGCCAGGGTGAAGAAGCATTCATTCACTGCCGCGGTAATTCCTAAATGCTGGCAGCTGCAATAGAGCCTTGGAATCAGTATCAAAAGTACAGATTGCTACATCCTAATGCGGGCACACTGAGCAGACTCCCTCTGGGCAGAAAACGAAAATTCAGCCATGGGGAAAATGCTCATGCTTGACCAGGCTTGGAAAACTTCAAACCAGTACCATGCTGTTCAAAGTGTGGGCCAGTGTCACCTGGGAGTTTATTGGCAATGTAGAATCTGGGACCCACCCCAGGCCTGGTGAGTAAGAACCTGCATTGTATCAAGACCAACAGGTGGCCCCCAAGCTCATGAATACACTCACCTTGTAAATCCTTGCCTTCTTTTTATGGATGGGAAGCCAGCGCAGGCAAGATAAAGAAGTCAGCGAACTGAGGGAAAGGGTGTCTTGGTGGGGGAAAAAACAGAGCACCTGGCCTCCGTGTCTAAGGCTTCCCGCTCTCTCACATTGTATTTCTGAACTGCTGTCTAAGCTTTCCTTGGCTGTAACATAAAGGGAGTACTTCCTTTCTACAGTGTTATTTCTTCAAACAGTCGGAAAATAACTACATTCAACTCAATCCCCCTGCATATTAATCCCATTCCTAAAGGAGATCATAGGCAAACCCTGAGGTCAAGAATCCCGGCTGATAGAAATTTCTGGAAGGAGAGGTTATATTCGGTCAATGGAAATAATATAAAAGTATGTAAAATGTTTCTTCCCTTTCTACAGCAATTCCAAGAAAAGAACGTTTTCCTCTGAGTTTCTCCAATACTACCTGTACCTGACATATTTGGACAGTTTTTTGGTTTTTTGTTTTGTTTTTATGAAAATTGTTTATTCTGGACATTATTCTGGAAATTCCATGGACATTAACAATGGGGGGGTGTTAAATCTCTCTCTCTCCCCTTCCCCCTTCCACTCTCTCCTCTTTTTTAATGCAAATAACCCTAGAGGGATATATTTCAAAGCACTAGCAAGAGAAGCTTTAATATATTTTCAGAATGCTAAGCCACACAAAAGAATTCTAGGGTACTGACAAGGAGAGAAGACGTAGAATGGAAGTGAAGGCAAAGAACTTCACAAAAAGAAGATAAAACACTGAATAAAACACTTTCACTGCTTTACAGTTTTTCCAACGTCTAGGGCTGCTTCTGAGGAAGGTCAACCACTGGTTGTTCCCTCTGATTGCATTCACTTAGCCCTACCTTTGGGGAGCACACCAGTGAGAAACCATCACTCTTATTCCAAAAACCCTAAAACCCCGTCACAGAGCTCCTCCAGCAGAGGTGAGGTGCAGGCAGAAACCGGAACCTGCCTCAGGGCTCTTACAAGCTGCTCTCCCAGATCACCAGTCTTCCATGAGGAAGGACCTGAGTACAGGTGTTCGCATCTCCAAGTTACCCCAATCTCCACAATCCTCTGATTCAAAGAGCTAAAGAATGCACATCCCAAAAATCAGCAACCAAGAAGGGAAATTGGAAGCTTAAAAGCAACACAATAAAATCCATGTTGTAATAATCACCAACATTTTCTAAGTGATTTGGTAGAAGAAGGCATTTCAACAATGTTGATTGTCAAACAGCCATCATTAAGTTAGGTTTGGGTTCAGTGTTTTGGTTTTATTTATCAATATACTTTGTTTCTCATCCAAATCAGGCTCTTATTAAAATCTGAAACTACACATTTCTAATCCACAAGAACAGAATGACCAAGCTAATAGCCTGGCCCGCGATACTCTTTTCTGAATGTCTGTTAGTAGAATACAGACATCACCTCTGTACACAGTCACGCTAAGCTCCTTTTGGTTGCATTCTTGTTTACTTCAAGGGAATAAAGGGACAGCTGGATGACAAAGTGATAACGCAGGTGATCTCTCCAGCATCACTCCAGTCTGGCTGTCTCCCAGTTTTCCCCATCTCAGGGAACTCTTCCCCACCTCTATCTACACCCAGGTGCTCAAGTCAAAATCTGGAAAGTCACCCTCATACTTCTTCATTCATGCCATTCAATACCCTACTAATTCTACCAACAAAACATGTCAGATGTATGCACTTCTCTTCTTCTCTACTGCTACCATCCCAGGCTATGCCACCATCATCTCTTGCCTGGACTGTTATCAGAGTCTCCAAAGCTAGTCCCCTAATATCACTCCTCCTCCCTCCAATCCCACTTGTTGTTACACAACAAGTAATTCTTCTGGCCATATCTGTCCACGGCACTGGAATATAATGCAAAAGCCTGGCCCTGAAGAACCGGGCCCCTAACTGTCTCCCTCCACCTTTACTTCCCATCTTACTCTTTTTTTGCCCACTGCAATCCAACTGCATCAGCCTTTAAGCTTCACAAACTTAGCCAGTCATTTTCTTTTTCTCTCCTTAAGACTGTTCACATGTTTTCTCATTGCCTGAAATATTCCTCTGCCCATATACCACCTAGCTACCTCTTACTTTAGGTCTCAATTTAACACTGCTTCCTTAAAAAGGCCTCCCCAACACCATCTCCCAATTGAAATTAGTTCCTGATACACTTAATCACAGCACCCCTTCCCTGCTCCATCAAAATGCTCACCACAATTTGTAAGTTTATACTTGATATGAATCATTTGAATGCCTATTTCCCTACCAGACTCCAAATCCCATGAAGTCGGGGACCATGTCTGTTTGTTCCTCACTGTACACCTGCAAATGTTTGTCAAATGGCCAAATGTAAAAATTCTGATTCCTGTTTAAAGCCATACAGGAATAAATAATTATTAGAGCGATGTTAGACATTGTCAAGAATATAGATAAGAACCATGCTAGGCATTTTTCTTCAAAGAACTGACGATTCTGTAAAATAATAAAAAAAAAATTTTTAAGTATTTCTAGACAGATTTCCCTGCACTTGTGAATTTAAATCATGGAGTATGTATTATCTTTTAAACTTGTCTTCTGGGTGAAGTTACATCTATAGATATATTTAAATTTCACAGAACAGTAACAACAAAACAATTCCTGAAGCACATATAAGACATTTTATTTGGCCTAAATAAAGTCCTGGCACAGATGGCTAAACAAAAGCATAAATAATTTATACATCATGCCCACAGCCACAATGTTGTTTTCTGGCAGGTGCATTGCCCACTTCTACCATATCAACAACAGAATAAAAGGCTGGCATATTTTCTGTCCTTACAATACACCTTTATCCTACAGTTCTACAAGGAAGTGTGTGTGTGTGTGTGTGTGAGTTTATGTGTGTCAACACATACACTTTGTACCCTTTCACAATGAGACTAATTATTATGTAATAATATTGGCAACATTAGGCAGACCATCATTGTGGGAGTCTGAAATATGCAAAAAAAAATCTGTTAATTTATTCAAATTTGTTCGGCTGTCATCAAAGTGAAAAATGACTTCATGTTTCATCTCCTTCAAGATCAAAGGTACATTCTTAAGTTTCTCTGTGTCTTTGATGGCACTATTTTTTCACCTAGCCAAAGTAGTTCAGAACACATAAGATACTGCGTATTTCTGAAATTCTAGTGGTAGGAATAATAGAAATTTTGTTGTAAAAATATTTCTATATACAAAAAAGTTCAACAATTCAAAGTCTCTACTATTAATAGTTGGTGTTTTGTTCATAAGAAGATGAGTCTCTAAAAAGAACACTGGTCAGAATCATCAGAAGGAAAATATGACTGCAAAATGGCCTACAGCATTCATAGTCTCAAAATACAACAAAAACCTTTACATGAATACAGATAATGACAATTTTCTACTGGATCGTACTATAATAAAATTTCTTAAAATACCTAAAGCCATAAGACCTTCACTAATTATATAATCTTGGATAAAAGCTAAATTAGTCAAGATGTATTTATCAGGGAATAAAAGTATTACATATTTAATGATTCAGCAGCATTTTTCAATCCTGTGAATAAACAAACCTTGCTTTTGCAAATGAATTGTGTCTGTTCTGAAGGGATTATATATTTTCTTTGAAGTTAACCTTTTAAAGCAATTGAACACTAATGACAAGACAACTAATGAAGAATTTCAATTAAAAGACTAGTTTAATCTGCACACCTCATAGAAAAATAAGCAAGGCTTTTCTGAATGCATTTACAATTCAATTAATTTTCTAAAGCTTTGTCCCATTTTATTTTAATTTCTACTATCTATGCACTAGAAGCTAATTGTTCAAGGGAAAGATACAGATCACAAATTCAATCCAATTCTCTCCTTTGGTCAGATATCACTGGGTCAGTTACAAAAAGAAGCTGACATTTCCACCTTCTTCAGCTTCTTCAATCACTGCCAGTCACTGAGATGCAGAGAACTGATGTTTCTTTGGCTCTAAGTAGTAGTTTTTTGTTGAGTAGAGAAGGGCTGTCTGTTTTTGTTTTATGTTTTTTGCTTTTTTCCTCCAACTAAATAGTACTTCATAAAGTGAATCCACCGCATTCAAGCTCAGGTCCACCTGTTTATGGAAATCTCAATTCTTAAAACTTTCCTTTCTTCAGGTTAAAAGAGGAAGGAAGGAAGGAAGGAAGGAAGGAAGGAAGGAAGGAAGGAAGGAAGGAAGGAAGGCTACCCAAACCTTCTTTACAGAAAATAGAAAATAATGAATATTATTAAGTCCTTACTATCAAGAGGCACAGTGCAAGATCTGCTACATTTGTGGCTTTGCTGAGTTTCTCCAGCAGGAGAAACTATACTGTAGGTAAACTTCACTGCAGGTAAAGACTCAAGCCAGGACAGAAGTCTGTGTCATCAAGATGGAAATGCCTTTGCTCTGTTGAGAGCAATGTTCTCTGAGCTTTGGAAATGCCCCACAGAGTTCCAGAAAGATTACCAGTTACCTTGACCACGGGTGCTTGAGCAGAGAGAGAGCGAGAGAGAGAGACTACTTTAGGAATAAATAGGAGAATGTATTACACCTTTCATTCCTCATTCTCAGAGGAGATATTTTGTTTCTCAGCCTAAGTCTTTTCTTTCCACCTGTCATTCTTTCTTTGGTTCATCACATTTATATACACTGCCTGCATATGATGTCAGCTGTGGACATGTTTCATGTCCTGATATGAGTCACTATAGTGAGTGAACATAAATGTACTCACTCTGCACATAGCGCTTACTGGGGAGGGGGCTACAAAAGAAGTACATGGCAAAATCTTACCCCTAAGGATTAGTGATTGGTAATTATACCTCAATACCTTTGACAGAAATAGGGAGATGCCAAAGGAACAGCCTGTTTGAAGCCAAAACCAGTGATAAATTCGGTTCTGGCCACGTTGAGTTTTAGGTGACTTGTGAGAAGAGAAATTATTTGTACAGGCCATTGGAATACAGGACTGGAGAACAAAGGGGATAAAGCCTCAGCACCAGGGACAAGTGTGCTCTAGAAGAAGGGTGAAGACATAAGAAAGGCAGCTGAAGGCTGAACCCAGATGACTTCATTCTTCAGAAAAGAGGAGAGGAGAAGAGGGGAAGGGAGGGAGAGGAGGACAGGAGAGGGAAAAAAGGACAGAAAGAAAACCCAGGAATAAGGGTAGGAGAGAGTGCAAAGACAAACTCCAAAAGACGGGCATAGACATGGAAAGGTAGGGGAACACAGTCTCAAATCCTGCAAAGCCAGAAAAATATGGACAAATAAAAGGCCTTTGGAGTCACAAGGTTGTTCACTTGTATGTAACCTTGTAGGAAGCTTCAACAATATATTATAGACAGAAATCAGTTGAAAACAAATGCAAAAAGAAATGATGACTGAGAAATAAAGGCATCACTAGAGATGGTGCATTCAAAGATTTAAATATCTAAATGATAATAATAACTAACAGCTTCTTATGTGCCAAGCACTGTTCTTAGCACTTTGCAAGTACTATCTCATTTAATCCTCACTCTAACACAGCTGGTTAGATACTATTATTACTCGTGTTTTACAGAGGAGAAAACTAGGTCAGATAAATAAGCTGCAGAGCCAGTAAGTAGCAGAGCCAGGACTTTAATGCAAACCTCCAGAACACATGGCTCTTAACCAATGTGTACACACAGAAAACTAAAAAGAAAAAAGAAAAGAGACACAATTTTTATCATTGTGTTCATTATGCATCCCCAGTGCTTAGATCAGTGCCTAGCGCACAGTAAGCACTCAATAAATTTCTGTTGAATTAATAAATGATTGACTAGAAAGAGTAAGACAATCAAGCAAAGGGATGGGGGTTGTTTTTAAGGGGCTTTATTCTGGGACTATTTAAGCTTCATTGAAAAAGTCGTCTGTTCTCTCAAAGCTACTAATATATGGGAAAAAAGTCATTGTGTTTTAATTTGCCCCAAACAAAAAAATATGCCAGCAGACAAAAAAGACTTATAGAAAAAATCAGGACAAAGGTTAACTTCTCCCCTCAATCCAAGTGAGTTGTTTGATTTTCGGTTAAACTTGGTGATCTGACGCTGGCCCTGCAGTCTCTAAACAGTGAAAATCCATTTTCCGGCTTCCACCAGATACAGTACAGGACTGTAAGCTGCTCCTCAGGGCTAAACACTCGGAAAACACTTCACCGGGTAAGGATCGACTCTCAGCGGTAAAACTTACCATCGATAAGTCCTAACCGCAAAATTGTTTTTAAAATAATGTAAAAGAATATACAGATTTCTAAAAAGTTCTTTGTTGCATAAAGTAGTTGAGCTTTTAAGCCCTTGAAGATTTGAACAACGACACAGAAACTATTTCAGCTGTTCATCAAGTGGGAACAGAAGATGAGCATGAGATCACTTACACATTCACCTCTCATGTTCTCAGGAGACCCAGCTGATTGGGCCCATACAATGCGATTTCCATTTGCAAATGTTTGCATTCATGAAATATTTTAAACTATGCAATTACTTTAACAAGCTTACTTAATAGATTTAATCAGTATTGTTTGGGGGGAAAATCAATTATGGACTTGTTAACGTAGGAAGTGAAATCAAAAAGCATTTATTCAACTAGTACTTAGTACATGTGCCCTTCATAGTAGAAGATATAAAGTACGGGCAGGTATGACCCATAGCCTTACAGAGCTTAGTTCATGTCTCAACACTTTCATAACTTCCCAGTTATATGTCATTACCATTAGAAACTTCTATGATTGTGCACAGATCTCAAATCACTTATCTCTTGAAATCAATAGGACTTCATACATAGTATTTATATTTCTCTTATGGGACCAGACCCCAAGAAAGAAAGAAATTCATTTCAATGAAATTTCATGTAGCTTTTCAACCACTCTTCCTATCTAAATTGCTCTGCTCTTTATTTAATTTTCCTACCTTTTTCCATGCGAAAATTTAATATATCACAAAACTACTATTTAGAATATATACAAATATGTCTATTTTAAGAGTAACCTCATACAACCAAATACTAAAATAATGTCTAAAATACACACCGATATATGAGATTACGTTATTTCTGTCCTCATTCAATCAAATTTTTTTCAAGACTAAACCCTTCCAATATTAACTTCTCCATTATATAAAACTTCTCCATTATATAAAATAAGGATATTTAAATAATTCCTTTAAGTTATAAAACATAACTTCTCCATTATATAAAATAAGGATATTTAAATAATTCCTTTTAGTCATCACTCAGTGATACAAAGAAGCCATGCTATTCATTACCAAGTTAGCACCTTTGGTGGGATATACTGAGGACTTTTTTTCAATTTATTAAGGTATAATTGGCAAGTAAAAATTATATATATTTCAGACAGAACAACTTAATGGTTTGATGTATGTACACATTGTGAAATCATTAGCACAATCAAGCTAATTATTTTATCCATTACCTCACATAGTTATCATTTTCTTTCCTTTTTGTGAGTGTGCGACAAGAGCATAACATGGGCATTTTTTAAATTCTACTCTGCTATTGGTAAAGGAAAAATGTTTAATAACTATTTCATACAGTACATCAAGACTACTTTCTTTAACATCAGGTTTTGGTTGCAACTTATTATTCGTGTTTATTTGATTTCGCAACATAGCACTTTTATTCATAAAATTACTATATGCCATATTTTAATTCTCCCATTAAAACTAATTTTGTTTAGGACATTTCAAAGCACATTTCAATATGTGGTTCCTAACCCTCCCTCCTCCAAAAATAATCCCTAAATCCAAGATTCAGGCTTGCTGATTAATAGGAAACAACACTTAATGTAATATTACCTCCAATCATATTTTGGGGAGTAGTTTAATAAGTTTGGAGAACTTTGAAGAATATTTGTTTTAGCTATGCATTTTATTTTGAAAGTTTGGTTAATATAAAAATGCTTGAATCATATCCTAGGTAAGTAACCATAAATCTATGAACTATCTGTCAATAAAATCAAAGCACTGTCATGAACTGATTCACCAATTTAATATAAATTATATCAAGACATATGCTATAGGGAAAATTTTATTGAAATACAATATATATAGTCATCTTTCTAGTATGAACATTATTTATATGGCATTTTCCTTAAATTTCATATATACTACCACCGCACTGAAATGGTTTGTCAAAATAAAATTTTGTCCATCTGCTAAAGTAAATGTTCTACTAGTCTAAATTTTTTTAAATTTATTCCTTTCCATAAACTGTTTTTATTAAGATCCCATCCATTTAGTCACAAAACATTGTTCATCATCAACTAAAATAAGATTGCAATGACTAAAAAAAAAACACCTTTCTTGGTTTTACTTTTATATGTATTATATTTTAAATATTTTCTCCCTAGAGTAACAACTAACTACATTGATTTTAACTTCCCATCAAACTTGAAGAAAAAGGAAAAAACAGAAAAAAATAAATTAACTACTTGGTTCACCTGCGACAGAACCTACAGTGACCTCTTGTGGTAAATCCTAACTACAAGAGTTTTGGAGAACAATACATACATACAGCCTTTCCTAGGCCGGGCACTGGAGAATGTGGAAGCACCGTTGGTCCATGCTAGCAAACAGCTGTTATTAACAATGAAAGTCAAAGATAAATATTGACTAAAGTATTTCTTTTTGAAAATCTAATCAGTCACTGTCAATTAAAATAATCATAGCTGCTCCCTTCTATCCAAAAATAGTGTCTTATATGGTTCTGTTAGCAGGGCAGTTAAAAGATGGCTAGACACATGGATTTCATATATACTTTACTTCTGGAATCAAGCAAAAGACAGACAAAGAAGGCAATTCGAATGAAGACAAGAGTGTCCTGGGATAAACAGCTCTCTAGTCAGGAAAGTACTGCATCCGTTATATAATGCAGTGTGGACTCTAAAGCAAGAGACAATCCTCTGGCTTATTTATAAATATAATTTAGGAAGTTGTCAGTATCATTTCAACCTCTATGATCTTTTAATAGTGAAAGTGATACATTACAAGACCTGGGTAAACCAATGCTTCTAAAACTCTATGTGGTTTTATCAATAGTTCCTGAATAGTGATTTAGATGTTAAAGAAACTTGTCAAGAGGAACTACCAAGAAATTTATACCAAAAATACCCATTTTTTCACCACTTCTTTTAAACTGGATAATACTTAAAATTACTGGGGTTTTTTTTTTGTTTGTTTGTTTTTAATCAGTAGTTTATTTCCTCTCCTATAGATTCTTTTTTAAGATCTCAGTTTTTATAAATATTAATTATAGCACAAAAATAATTTTGGGTAGTCCTGTAAGTAAGAGATAACTGAGTAAAGAAACTGCTGGTGCAGCTGCGTATCTCAAGAAAAATAGAAATTGAATATATCGAACTTCTTCTCTGGAAAGTTAAGTGGTTCTTAAAACACTACCTCCTCTGTCTTCTTTCCTGAGCCCCTTTTTTTCTCTAAAGAGAAAAATATTCCCAGTTTTTCATAATGTTCAAAATATTAAAGAACAATATGTAATTTCTAATAAAAATACACTACATTCGAAGTTAGATTTTTCAAAATGGCAACCTAGTTTCCGGTTACGCAAAATAACCATTTCTGCATATTTGTCAGGGAGTCAAAGATGGCATCTGATAAAATGTGCTGCCCAAATGCATAAACACACTGAAGGCGCTGGAAATGTTTTGTTTTTTGAATCTAAAATTCAACCTAATAATTCTAAAAACTGTTGCTTTATTTCAGTGACTTGCCCTTTACCTGTAAGTGTATGGCTCCTCACAGCCCAGTATATGTTGATGAACAGCTTGCATAAATAATTGAAATTTAAATAAAGGAAGATAGCCTAATAATGTTCCAGGCACAGATTCAGTCAATAAGCACTTTGGGCTGGAGACCTTCTATGAGACATTGCACAGGTGTAATGAACTCACCACAGGGTTCCCAAACTTTCCCTACCTACCAACTCTATCTAAAAATGTATCTAAACCTCGCTATTTACACTTTCAACCTTTACAACTACTTGGGCTAATAATGTGTTCTCTATACCTACTAGAATCACATGCCAAGAGTTGCTGTAACTCTTTTCATTTGTCTTAAATGATCTGGTCTTTTATCTTAAAACTAAATAAATTAATTGCCTACTTTTAATATTTTGGGATTTTACTTTAAAGTATGTATGTATCCATCTTACTCAATGGCCCTCATTATTCTATTTTATTTTTCTTTATTTTATAGACTTTGAATCTCCAGTACTAATTTGAAATGCCTGCCCATAACCGACTGAGTCAGCTAAATAAGAAAAATAAAAATCCCATCTCAGGAGGTGTGAAATAACAGTCAATAGGCTAAAGTGCTACTCTGAGGCTCAGAATATAGCACCATTATTCTGGGAAATTGCAACTGAGGAGTTAGGAATTTTATTAGGAATTCCTCACATTTAAAAGCATCATCAAGAAGTTGTCTGATGGATTCCTAATTGGCTGAGATTTCAGCTCATTAGTGATATCCATGGACAAATAAGCGCCTGATGGTTTGTTTTTCTCTTTGTTTCTGTTTCCCTTTCATGTCTAATCTCAATTATCTCCCTCCCTCCATGTGTGTGTCTTTCTCTCCCCTGCCCCACCTGCCTCCCTCCCCCCGCTGCTCTGTATTTCTATTACTTTCTACATCTGTCTTGGTGTGTGTGAGAGGGACAGAGAGTTTTCTTCTGCACCTATCTTTGTATCTAGTTGGATGCCAGTCTGTATGTTAACCTGTGTGCATCTCAATGTATATACTTCTGTTTCATCTGACTCTCACTGAAAGAAGAAAACAATGTATCAGAAAGAGAAGAATTTCATGGACTAAGACAATCCCAGCCTATCTCTCCAATTCTTAAATATATTGGGAGTGATCCCTCCTTTTCTTTCTTCTTCCACTAAAACTCTACCAACACTTCATTTTCCATGTTGTTAAATTAGTGAATAATGAGATTTTCACTGTGACAAACTCAATCTGCCTGTGAGAATGTTGAAGGGAATTTTCTGTTAATCTCAATTAAACAATTTCTCAGAATAAATTTATCTATTTCCCTGCCAAATCATATAGAAATGGCAACAAATATGGGGTACTGCCACATGAACATGTAGACCAATCTAATACTGTAATTCTCATTTCCTGTAAAAGTGGTACTAAGAATTTCCAGTATTTATTACATCCACATACACATATGCTTACCTCAAGTATCTAATACATTTCAAACAAAGCTCAGAGGTTTTGAGTAGTAGTATTAAAAGTGAGCCATAAGCAATTGGGGTGGTATGTAAAATGCCAAAACAGATAAATTTGCATTCTCATTTGGCGTTATCCATGAAAAGAAACATGAAGCCAATGAAGCAATTATGAACATGGCGTTAAAAAGATAGAACATTCACTAATCTGGATGGAAGATGTAAAACAGAGGCAACAGAAGCAGATATTTCTAAACCACATGAGGTAAATCTTAATTTCATGGTAAATCTGAAATAAAAAGTAATCTAAAAACTGGCGCACAGTTCCAGTCCGTATAAGAAGTTTCCACCAAAGATGCTGCATTAGTCAGCTTCAGTCAAGGAACCACCCTCTGCTCTCTGCTTTCTGGTTGTCCCACAGAGCAACCGGGAGCCTATAGGTCTTATTCTTTATTTTGAAAAGTCCTTTCACAGACCAAGATGCAAGGGGTTGAAATAACTGAAGAGGCCTAGAGAGCTGAAATAAGACTAATGTATCTTAACTGATTCTAATAATCTTTAAATATCCCAAACTGGTTGTTTTAACAGTAATATCCCCTTGTTAGGTCTGGACTAATATTAATAGAAGAAAGTAATAGATAAACATAGAAATTGCCTACTGTTATAAATTTATATTTTATATCATTAAAAAATCAAAAACACATTTGAAATCACATGGGAATAGCTAAAAATATTACAGGTTTTTAAAAATTAGATCAGGCCTATTAGCTATTATTTTCGACCCAAAAAGTCTACTCTAGACTGTATAGTACCAGATATGGACCACAGTGGAAGAAATAAAGTCACACATCAGAGCTTTATGAAAGATAGCTTGGGACATTTAAATACATATAGTCCCCAAATCAGGGGAAATACGTGCATGCCTAGTTTTAGAAGAGTTCCTAATGTAACAATCAATATAATCGAATCTACCAAATCAGGGAGAGTATAATTGTGTTTAGTTATTTCTTATCATTTGAGTGTGCTTCGGTCTTGCCCACAGGCAGGGAACTTCTTGAGAACAGAAGTTTCTTAATCTTTTTTTTTTAATTATTCAAAGGACTCCAAAGAGTGTCTGTTGTATAAGGCACCCCCCAAAATATTGTTTGAATGAATGAATGAATAAATAAATAAATAAACAATTATGGAACTGCAAAGAGTATTTCAATTGCTTTGGTCCAAGTTCTACTGTGATCAATATGCAAAAATGTCTCTCTCATAATTCTCCAAGCAAGGGATTTCAAAACAAAATAACAGGCCCCTATGGGGAGGGGGGGAATACTTTACAGATACTTTACATATTTTCCTTATAAAATTGGAAAAGCATGTAAAAGAATTAAAACAAGCGGAAGATGTAGAGGTTTCAGGAAAATGCCAAGTGTATAAGGTCTTCAAATGTGAAATATATAACCATCCCCATTCAGAGTATATTGGAGGAAACAAATGCATAAATAGATGGCATTTTAAAGACAATTTAGGGCAAGAAAACCTTCACATCAGTATCAAGGCAAAATGGCACTTTTAACATTCTTTCTCTAGTTACTTTAAAAGCACAGAAGCTATTGTTTCCATTCTACTCCTGTTTAAGTCAAATCAAATATCATATGAATCATTATAAGCCAATGCAAATTTTTTTTAAAAAGAAACTTTCAACATATATTTGACCATAGTAATTGTCTTCCCATTTTTCAAGTACTCTCTTCATTAGGTTCAACTTCAAGCACTCTCCCTAGCACAAGGTTCCTTCCAGTCGTGCCCATTGGGCCCAAAAGCCAATCCAGAGACCAAATCTTATTAGCATCCACTTTCACAGCCATTCCCAACTTGAAGGAAGCCTTTGCACTGAGATTAACTAAACTCTAAGAATTTGTTCAGTCTCTGCAACCTACTTGGGAGAAAAAAATGTAGAAAGGGGACGGACAAGGGATATATCCCTCACCAAACCGAAACTCAACGCTGTTCTCCAGATGTACCTGCACCCTTACCCGCTCCCCCTTAGCTTAGTCCTGTTTCTGGCTCTGGACAGGTGGGAGGGGGGTGAGCGTGTCCTGAGGAGGAGGTACAACTAACTTTCCACCACCACCTCATTCCCACCCCCATCCAAAATCAGGTGCAGCTCGTCAGTGAGGCCACCAGTCTGGGCTGTCTGCATCCCCCGCCCCCTTTGGGAGAGGGGTGGGACAGGGGCCGCGCGCGCCGGCCGGATAGAAGTAGGGGTGTTCTGAACTGCAACTCTTCTTACCACTGGAGCGCCTGACGATGTTCTCCAAAAATGTGTTCTGAGGTGCCACCAGCCCTCTCTTGCCCCCCGGCATCCTGGGTCTGGAGAGCGGCGGCCAGGATCCGCGGCGGGGGAGGGGGGGATGCAGGAAGAGAAGGTGGAGGAAGAGTAGGAAAAGGTGGAGGAGAAGATGGAGCCGAAAGAAGAGGGGGTGCGGCGGCGACGGGGTCCCCTGACTGTGTCTCCAGCCCAACCCGGATGAGCAGCTCTGGGGAGAAGGACCAGGCAGTTCATGGTAGTAGCGCTCCCCCGGCCGCCGCTGCCCAGGCTGTGGCGGTGCCGCACACGGGGCTCGGAAGCTGCAGGCTCCGCGGGGCACAGTGCGCCTGCGCCGCCCCCGCTCTCGCTGTCCCGCCGGTGCTGATGCTCAGGCTGCTGCTGAGGCTGCTGCTGCTGTGGTGGCCGCCGCCTGGGCGCGGGCTCAGCATTTCTCCCCCTGCCCCGCGCCTCGAGCTCAGGGGAGCGGGAAGAGCCGGTTCGAGCGCCTCTTCCAGTCTCTCGTAGCCCAGACCCAGACCCAGACCCCTTCTCTGCGCCCTCCTTCCGCCCTTGCCCCGGCCCACCCCTCACTAGCAGCTGGATCACGCTTGCCCCGCCAAGCCCAACTTCTGCGGGGCTGTGCGCCTTGTGTCCGCTCCTGTCTCCCTAGAGATCGAGGCAAATCCCCGCCGTCCAGTGAGGCAGCGGAGTGGGAGAGGAAGTGGGAGACGCAAGCAGGATGCCAGAGAGGGCAATGGGCAATCTTTCAGTCCATCTCAGCTTCTCCCGCCGGGGTCCTGAGCCCCAAACGCATCCGCTTGATTGAAGGTGTTCCCGCCCCGCTGAGGCTGAGCACCGAACAGGCACTGACTGGGCGGTGCGCGGGGACGCAGAGCAGCCACCTGACGCTGCTACGCCCCCTCCCCCCCGCCCCATTCGGGCTTCGGCACCCAAAGCTCTGTTGAGCTTTCAGAACCCGTCCTACCCCACGCCGCGGAGCCCGAGCCAGATACAATCCCCGCAGGAATGGCCCCTGCGCCCTAGGGCTGGGTCTGGCCAGGGAGAGCAGCAGCCGCACAAGGGAGCTTCCCCAGGGCTGCGGAGCGCAGGAGGCGAGTGGCAAGCCGGGCCACAGCTGCGAAGTTGCTGAAAAGGTTGCACTTAACGTAAGGAGTGGGGAAAGAGAGTGAATAATTCACACCCGAGTGAGGGCGCGTGCAGCAGGCATCATTTGCGGTGGAAAACCAATGAAGGCGATGGGAGCAAAGCTGAGCAAGGCTGCAGCATTCATCTCGAACAACCCTCCATCCACTCGTAACCGGGGACAGGAGTGCAACCGTTAGAAAGAGTTCAAAAGCCGGAATTTACCACGGAGAGGGGCAATGGCATACATGCGAATGCAGGCGGGAGAGATGGAGAGAAAAGGGGAAGCTCATGCAGTGGCAGCTCTTTTTTTCTAAGACGGTGGTGCTCAAAGTGGCCCTGACTGGTAGCACCACCCAATAACTTGTTAGAAATGCAAGTGATGGGGCTCTGTTTACCCCAGAGCTAGGGAACTGGGAACCGAGGGCCAAGGGCAGGGCGAAATGCAACAATTTTTTAATAAGTCCTCCAGGTAAGTACGTTGCACACTTCAATCTGAAAAGCACCGATCTAAGTCTTCCTCTCTGCAAGCTCCAGAGAAGCTCCTCTGTTGAGAAAGGACAACTACATAATCAGGGTCAAGGAGTGGGGACAAAATGTCTGCTGAGACAGGGTCAGTGGCTGGTGGTGAGAGGAAACATGAAACAATGAAGGCAAAAGGGAAGTTAGACAGGGCGTCCCCTTTTCCTGGGGTCAGAATACGCTGTGCACTAGGTAATCCCTGTTAGAAATGGCCAAGGCCTAATTGCCCCAAGGCAGCAGGAATCCCCCAGGTGGAGTCGGAGGAAACATCTGCTCAACGCCAGACCATGATCAGAAAGAAAAAAAAAAAAGAAGGGGCGGTATCCGATTTTGTTTGGAACCACCTAGATCAGGGGTCCCCAACGTCAGGGCCAAGGATCCGTGCTGGTCCAGGCCTGTTAGGAACCTGGCCCCACAGCAGGAGGTGAGCGTGAATGTAACATGCTTGAATCATCCCAAAACCATCCCCCGCCCCCACCCCAGTCCGTGAAAAAACTGTATTCCATGAAACAGGTCCCTGGTGCCAAAAAAGGTTGGGGACCGCTGCCTAGATTACCAGTCCCTGGCCTCCGTTGACCATCACTCTCCTGAGCACCCCAGGGTAAGTGCCCTAGCCTGTGGCTGACAGACATTAAGTGCACGACCAGGATCTAGGTTTTAGCTTAGGGTCATATGCTCCCTCTGCTCTTGAAAATGTCCACCCGCTTGCCCAGTTGGGCAGCTGAGCAAACCCAGAAGGCCAACTGGAGGCAAAGAACAGTTTGCTCTGCTAGGATTCTTTCCTCAAAAAATCAAGAGACTGCGGAATAACACTAGGCTGTTTCAGCTTTCTATCCGAAGCACTGCTGGTGGTGCCAGTGTCTTCCCTTACAGTTAGAATGTCTTCTAAATACATTGCGGTGTCCTTAATTGAATAACAAGGGACTCAGGCACAGATGGGATCCTTGTGGTTCACCTGCCTCTGGCAGGAGTCAAAGAGACAGCTGTTTTAGCTCCTTCCCTGCAGCTGAAGTGGAGGGAACTGCAAAGACATCCTTAACAGCTGGATTTTCCCCCTCAAGAGAGTTTTGTATAACCTATGTTAATGGCGACTAGACTACCATACAGACTGATTAGGGTCCTAGACCAGCGATTTTCAACTGATGTGCTGCAGCACACTGGTGTGCTGCAAGAATTTTTAAACCATGAATTACCTGCCTATCTATTTAGTCAGAGGCACTGACCCTTTTTCCCTTGGGTTGTCAAGTTGCAAAATTACGACAGCCAAAACAACAATAGCTACCTAGTGTGAATGAATCAAAACTATACCTATTTTTTGTCAAATTGGCAAAAAATATTTTTCAGTGTGCCATAGAATTGTAGTAATTAGTTTATGTGTATCATGAGATTAAAAAAAAAAAGGTTGAAAAATGCTGTCATAGGCTAATCAGCCATTCCTGAGGTGGTGAACAGGCAAGCCAATCTTTTTAAAATATATACCACTGTAATTCATAGATTGCTATCCTAGACTTCTAACATGATAAATCCATCATTGACACAACTAGGAAATATTTCGAATCTATATGTTCTTTTTCACCTTATCAGGTGCCCACTCTTGCCTCTGGGTATTGATATAAAACCTTGGCTTCCAGCATTTCCCATCAAATATAAATATCCTTGCTCGAAATCACTCTTCTGTGGGTGTATCAGCGCACACTTTCCAAAGAGGAGACTCTTCTGGGCTCCATCAAGACACAGTCACTCGGTTACTGTAGAACTTCCCATTCATTTCCACTTGCAGATGTAATTAAAATGACATTTATCCTTTCTTCTTTGTCCTTATTAACCACATAGTGTTATAACTTTTGGATTATTTTAATTATTGTAAAAGAATGGTAGCTATAAAGTATGAAATCTTTGGTTTACACACTTTTCTTAATCTGCTATTTTAAATTTGCAATTCACAGAGGAAGAAACAGAGACTCAGAGAAATGAAGCACCTAGTCCCAATGACAGGGTGCTTCAGAGGCTACACTGAGGCTAGAATCCAGTCTCCTGACCCTGCAGCCAGAGCTCCTTGTAAATAATAGAAAATAATCTGATTTTGGCTGAGTGTGGTAATAACCAGCAATGTCCAGCGATCTCTATTGCCATCATTCATTTTGTAGCACTAGAGAAAAAGGAACCCCTGACAACTTAAAACAGCCTATAAACAAAATAGAGTTTAAGAAAACAGAGCGGCAACGTACGGACTTGCCGGCCCTGAGGTGGGTGCTGGCAGACTGCGGCAAGTTGCCGATACAGCATTTCAAAAGCATTTTGCAGACAGAGTCCATATGTTACAACCAAACCACAGGACTTAACAGGTGAGAGAGAGAGAGAGACAGGAATCTAAAAGCTTCAATGTCACACAGAGGCCTACTTTTTGTTTGTTTTATTACAAAGATTCCCTTTTTAAAGCAGAATCATTTGTCCTTTCCTCCTCTCTTGAGGTACTGTAACTGGAGTGGTGGTGTCTGTGAGAACCAAGAGTTCCAAAGCCCAGAGGTGTTCTCTGACTCCCAAGTCACAACCATGAAATGAATGGAAGCTGGCTGAGCTATAGGCGTATTCCACGTTAACAGTAACTAATATAAAAGTGAAGACAGGAAGCTGATATAGCAGGAGATGATAGCTTGTAATTACCGCTGGTTTGCTGAAAGATTCTTTTATCAAGCACCCCTTCTTAGAGAAATTTTAAATACAGTTTATTTGTCAGTAGTTACAATTATATGTAAACTCTCAGAAATGTATTAGAAATAGGTCCGGTCTGACAATGTTTGATCCCTTATGTGAAAATGGCCTACCCACAACCCACCAGGGGAATAATCTTTCTCCCCATCCATGCTCTGTTTCTGAGGTAACTTCAGCAAAGGTCTAAGGTACAATCTTTGATGCTAAATAGGTGGCTATCATGGAGGAATGGGAGGAAGGAAGAAAGGAAATAGCTAGGAGTTGTCCTTCATCCTGGCCCCCAGGGTTGGTCTAGTTAGCAGCAGTATCAGTTTGTATCAGCCATTTCCTCCTGCCCAGCCCATCGCCCAAGTCTCACTCTCTGCCTTCCCCCAGGGCCCTACCACAGCTCTAGCAGTGAAATGTCCAGGCCTGACTCAATTCCTTTGCATGCACAAAGGAAATGTGGGTTGAGTGCCGGCCTGCAAACTGAAAGGTTGCCAGTTTGATTCCCGGTCAGGGCACATGCCAAGGTTGTGGGCCAGGACCCCAGCTGGGGGGCATGCAGGAGGCAATCACACATTGATGTTTCTCTCCCTCTCTTTCTCCATTTCCCTCTCTCTAAAAATAAATTTAAAAAAATATTTTTTAAAAAAAAAGATGCAGTATTGCATAGAGAGAGGTTCAATGCTTAGACTCTGGACCCAGACTGCCTAGAATTTAATCTTGCCTCTGCAGCTTACTAACTATATGATCTAAGACAAGTTATTTAGCCTCAATTTCCCCTTCTATAAAATGGAGATAAAAATTGCCTATTTAATAGGACTGTTATGAGGATTAAATGAGCTCCTATTCAAAAGCTATTAAAATAATATCTGGCATGTAACAAGCACCATGTGTTTGTAAAGTAAATAAGCCTTTTCATCCCCTTCTATTTTCATTACCAGTAAAAGCTGTAGGTGGTGGTCATTACTAACATTCACCAATACCCAGGTGCCTTTTCCACCTCCTCGAATTTAGTTGTAGCCATAAACTAGTTCTGGTCAATGAAATGTAAATGGAGGTGATGTGTGAAAGCAGGTGAGAGCCAGAACTCAGTTCTCAATGCTCCTCTTCCTCTGCCTCAGTGACTATGGAATGCTGAACAACACAAGGAGAACAGCTGCCCGGAAGAGTCACCTAGACCTGCCATTGGCATTATATAACCAGAAAACACTTCTGTGGTGTTAAGACACTGAGATGCTGGCACTATTTGTTACTGTATCATAACCTAGTCTATCCTGACTGTACAGGTTATAAACTTGCTTTAGGTGCCGGAAGTTAGGGGAATAACAAGTCCCTGTCTATACACTGAAATCACCTGGGGAGCTTATAAAAATCCTAACATCTGGGCCATAGCCCCCAGACTAAGTAAATCAGAATTTCTGAGCATAAGACTCAGATATCAATAGTTTTAAAGTTCCCCAAGTGATTTCAATGTGCGTCAAGGTTTTGAACCACTGTCCTTGAGCAGCGATTTTCAACCTCTTTCATCTCATAGCACACATAAACTAATTACTAAAATTCTGTGGCACACCAAAAAAAATATATTTTTTGTCAAATTGACAAAAAAAATAGGTATAATTTTGATTCATTCACACCAGATGGCTATTGTTGTGTTGGTTGTTGTCATTTTTTTATTTGACAATCTAAAGGAAAAGAAGTCAGTGCCCCAACTAAATAGGTATTTCATGTTTTATAAATTCTTACAATGCACCAGTTGAAAATCACTATCCTAGAGTAATGCTGAACTCTACAAGAAGCTCTTGGATTTAGATACTGTGTCAAGATCCTCAACTCCCAAGGGTAGGTTACACCTACCCAACAAAAGACCCAACCTTAATATATCCAGCTATTTCTCCATACTTGTAGCTGCTGAACATCTCAAGAGAGAATCACGAAACCTCCCAGGCTGATGCACCATAAAGTCAAGGCCTTCAAACTCCACTCACCACTCTCAGTGCAGCCCAATCCGTCTACACATCCCTACTCAACTGCCCTCCCATAGTCTACAGTAGATTTCTCACATCTTCTCTCTCATCATTCTTCACACGTCTCAGAAGGTGACTCACAGAGAATGGGTCATGCTGTCAATCCTCCTTGGATTAGACTTCCTGCCTTGGCTCTCTCGTCCTTTCCCTCTAGGTAAACCGGACACAATGTCCCTCACTGTCGCTTCACCAGCACTCTGAACCCTCTTCTCTTGTGCCTCTGGAGGGACCTCACTTTACTAACAGTCCTGATTCCTCTCTCTTCAACATTTAATAAGCTTTAAGAATACTTTCTTAACTTATTGTTCGCTCTAGCTTTTGCTCCATCTCTCCCACCTCTTTGTGTCGATTTCTCAGAAGCATAGTCTACAGTTGGTGTCTCCCCTTCCTTGCCTCCTACACCCTCTTTGACCCAAGACGGATTGGCCTCCACCCCACTAATTCCCTGAAACTGCCTTCCCAAAGGCCATTTTTTGAACTGCTAAATCCAGTGAGGCAATTTCATTTTTAATTTTACTCCATCTGCCTATGACACTTGACCCTGTTGCCACTCCTCTCTTCTTGAAACATTCTCCTACCTTAGACTGCCTGGTTTTGAATACTGATTGTGTGACCTCAGCATTTTAGTTAACTTATTTGTATCTGAGTTTCTTTATCTGTAAAAAGAGAATAGTGATAGCCCCAGCCAGGTGGCTCAGTTAGATGGAGCCTCGTCCCATACACCAAAATGTTGAGGGTTCGATCCCCAGGCAAGGTGTGTACAAGAGGCAACAAATTGAAGTTTCTCTCTCACATCAATGTGTCTCTCTCACTCTCTCCCTCTCTCTCTCTTTCTCTCTCTCTCTCTCTCTCTCTCTCTCATCAATAAACAGATCCTCAGGTAAGAATTTCAAAAAGAGAGAGAGAGAATAATGATAATGCCTACCTCACATGGTTGATGTAAGAATTGAGATAGTACAGGTGGACAGTCTTCTATCCACATTTCTTAAATTGCAGAACTCTGAAAGCCTAAACTTTTTTCATAAATTTGTCTCAAACTTATTCACCAGAAAAGCCTGACCTGAATTGTTATGAAGCTATTTGTACTCTTCCTTTCTTCAATTTGTTGTGAATATTGACATGTTTTGTTGCATAGATAGTGATGTGTTTGATAACAGGGATTGCTGGCCCTAACCCTGATAGGGGAGATGCAAATATACAGAAATCCACAGATTTCTGAATTCCAAAACACAGATCTCTTTCCTGCAACTCTAGACACATATACCTATGTGCTGACTGGCTCTCTCTATGTGGCAACTCAACATATCCAAGACAAGTGCATGATCTTGCCGCCTACCTAAACCTTCTCCCCCTCCAGTGTCTCTCATCTCAGGAGCACCGCCTCCATCCACCCAGTTGGCTAAGTCAGTAACATCACTGCGTCTCTACTATCCCACCTCCAGTGCAGCTCATTCTACCTCCCATACAGCTCTTAAAAGTATCTACTTGTCACTATCCTTTTTACACTCCTTTTTATTCCTTGTGCAACTGATCTTTGAACAACACAATTTTGAAATGCATGGGTACACTTTTGGGTGATTTTCTCAATAAGTGCTATAAATATATTTTCTCTTCTTTATGATTTTCTTAGTAACATTTTCTTTAGCTCACTTCATGGTACGAATATAGTATATAGTACATATAACATACAAAATATCTATTCATTGACACTAAGTCTTCTGATCAACAGTAGGCTACTAGTTAAGTTTAGGAGGAATCAGAAGTTATACATGGATTTTCAACTATAGGGGGGTGGTCAGCACCCCTAACCCTCTCATGGTTCAAGGATCAACTATACTTACCTTGCTCTCTCTCTGTTTCTTCACCTATGTCCTATATCACCAAGCACGGTCTTCAGATCATAGTTTTTTCTCCAAAAGGCCTTCTTTGACTCTCAAAAAGTTGGTAAAGTACCCCTCTTGGGTCTTCTTCTAGGTCTACCACATTCTTTCTCTCCTGAAGCATTGCCTCACTATAATAAGAAAAAAAAAACAAACCCTAGGCATCACCTCACCAGAGCTGCCACTAGCCACTTTGGCATCTTTGTGAGATTGGGAGAACATGTCTCCTTGGACAGTCAAGGGAGGGACACCAGTTGGTGAGATGATTATGGGCTAGATTTCAGCCTCTATTTCCTCCCTTGATGGGTGCTCCCCTTGGGAAGAAGGAGGAAGGTTTTCTAGGTGGAGGAACTAGAAAAATATCAGAATAATAGAAAAGCTTGATATACAACAGAGAGTAGGTAATTCAGACTTAACAAAGAGAAATGAGAGATAGAATTGGAGGCACAGTTAGGGACGTATGAGGCCAGTTTAATGAATCTGGGCTTATTCTGAAGCAATGAAAGACATGTTTTCAGGGAAGAAGTGACATAACATTTTAGGAGATGGAATCTGTATGTAATTAGTGTACAAGATGCTTTGGGAACGCATCACAAAACAAAACTATAACTATGTGTGGTGATGGACGTTAACTAGGCTTGTGCTGATCATTTCACAACATACAAATATCAAATCATTTTATTGTACTCTGAAACTAATATACTGTTATATGTCAACTATACCACAAGTGGGGGAAAAATTGATCCTCTGAGGAGAGAAAAGGCCAAAATCGAGTAAACTCAGTAGAGAACCCTGCATACGAGGAGATGATATTTTTGAGACATTAATAAATGCTCCCCCACTCCCACATTTATTGTCACTCTCTTGCTCTGATTGCACCGTCCCTCTTCACCACACTCACCCCTTCCTGGCTTTTGAGTTTCAAAAGTCTAGGCATTGGAAAAACAGAAGCGTGAGAAGAGAATTGTTATAATAAAGGCTGTCTGTATATTACCAAGTGGTAGACACTGATCTACGTACATGCATTTTCTCATTTAATCATTTAATTTTAATAAAGTAAAACTAAATTTCATTCAATTCTACAAATATTTGTTTGTCATTTACATGACAGACACTACATTATGTGATTAAATGATTCCCATTGCACCAAAATGAAACTGAGGCACAGATAAGAAACTTGCACAGGGTCATAAAACTTGTATGTGATGTAGTGAGGATTATGTACCCAGGTATTCTGTCTTCGGAGCCTAGATTCTTAGCCATCCTGTTAAACCACTGCGCTATACTATTTCCCAAAAGTTTGGGTGGGGGAGAAATTCATAAGAACCAGCTATTTCAGCCCTGGCCAGGTGTGGCTCAGTTGGTTGGAGCATCCTTCCATACACCAAAAGGTTGCCAGTTCAACCCCCAGGTCAGGGCACATACCTAGGTTGCAGGTTCAGTCCCCAGTCAGGATGCATATGGAAGGCAACCAATCTATGTTTCTCTGTCACATAGATATCTATCTGTCTGTCTCTGTCTCTCTCACCACCCCCTCTAAAATCAATGGAAATATCCTCAGATGAGGAGATTAAAAAAACAAACCAGCTACTTCATATGTTCACACTTCCAGCCTCAATGAGAAAAAATTTCCCTGTGCCAAGGGAAAGGAGACATGCTGGAGAGGAAGCAGAGTGAGAAAGTCCACTGCCATGTTGGCAGTGCCCTGGATTTCCAAACAAAATAACAAACAAACAAACAATAAAACCGATAGGTTTATGAGAGTCAGGGCAGGATGATCTGCCCCCATCTCCTGGGTAGAATTCAAGGGAGGCGGTCGGGCTGTAGAGGAAAAAAAGCTGCTGGGTGGCTAGCAAGATGGGCCGTTAATTAGCGCAGAGAAATTCCCCAGACCTTGGTGGGTATGTGGATGTGAACATAATAAAATGACTCTTGCATGCTCTAGAGGTTCCCCAGGAAGCAGAGAAAGTGAAATTGTATCACATCTATTACTGGTTTTACCTACCTGACTCCCTCACTGACTACACTGTGAACTCCCTAAGGTCAGAAATGGTGTCTTCTTTATATGTTTCTTTAGCTCTGATTCAGTGTCCTGAACATGCAGGCCACAAAAATAAATTGATTTGTTAATTATTCAGTGCTATTGGGAAATTTTTAGTGTAGTATTAAAAGTTTTAATTTCTACCCACACTTCACAACATACGCCACAATAAATTCCAAATATACTAACAAGTTAAACACTTAAAACTTTTTAAAATAGGTTTCTAAATTATTTTTGAAGCATAGGAAAGTATGAATAATGAGATAAACAGGATTGATAACATCAAACCTATATCACCTGCCCATACAAAGCATAATGTAGATGAAGAATTTGAAAGAATGAGAAAAATCATTCAAAATTAATATTATTGGGAAACATTTTTTCTTCAAAATCTGCTTGGTATGAATACAGATCTATACAGAAGCCAATAAACCCATAGCCAAAAAACTTAATGGATAATAATCATAATTGTAAATGAGTCATTATTCTCAATAGCACCTTGTGAGATTACTAGAACAGGTATAATTATTCCTATTGCTCACATTTTTTAAAACGTCCCAGATAAATTAAGTGATTTTTAGAAGGTCCTTGGCCAGTAAGTGGCAAGTCACGGCCCAACTCGGTGCTCTGGCATCTTGTTCAGTGTCCTTCCCCTAGATCACATTGGCCAAGGGACAATTCAAATGAAAAAACAAATCTACAAAAGTGGTTTAAACTACATATTCCTACTAGTAAATCTAAATGACCCATATATGTAGATATGAATAAATGAGCAAGTAGATCATAGTATGTTAACTATAAGCAAAATTCCATTTGAATTGACAAACACACACAATGCAATATAGAGATGATATATTATAGAACTGTACACTTAAAACCTATATACTTTTATTAACCAATGTCACCCCAACACAATTAATATTTTTTTTAAAAATCATCCACATTAGTGAGTGTAGTTATAGCTCATTTATTCCCTTTGCTGTGTCACTGTGTATTTCACTGTGTCGATATATCACAATTTATCCATTCTACTGTTGATGGGCTTGGGGAAGTTTCCAGCTTGGAGCTGCTATAAATAAAACTGTTATAACATTCTTTTTTTTTTAATCCCCACTCAAGGATATGTTTTTTTATTGACTTTAGAAAAAGAAAAAGGGAGAGAGAAAGAAACATTGATGTGAGAGAGAAACATTGATGATGTTATACCCCAACTAGGGATGGAGCCCACAACTTAGATATGTGCCCTAACCAGGAATCGAACCCACACCTTTTGATGTATGGGAAGATGCTCCAGTCAACTAAGCCACCTGGTCAGGGAACTGCTATAACATTCTTATACATGTCTGTTACAAAGCAAATGCATATATTTTTATTACATATATGCCTGGCAGTAGAACTTTTTAAAAAATTAATAAATTCAAGGTCTATATAGAAATTTGGAAAAGATCTTTAAAAATGCAGATCAGCAAAAAAATATAGGTAATGAGAAATATTATATATTCACTGATTTCTACAATATATATTTTGACTTATAAGAAGAAGCATGGGAAAAATCTATAGATTTTATGACTTATTAATGATTTTCAGGAATTGGGGTTTAGTTTTTTCTTTTCACCTACTAATATTTCGTGTTACTACTGACTCTAATGTTTCTATTTAATGTTCACAGTGAGATGTTTAAATAGATCGTTAAAAAACAAAGCAAAAGTCTAACCAGAAGAAGACACACATATACACATAAAATGTCCAGGTATAACTGACATGCCATAAACTGCACATTTTTAAAATGCAGAATTTGAGCACAGGGACTACAGTCAGTAATACTGTAATAACTATGTGTGGTGTTACATGAGTACTAGATTTACTGGGTTAAGCACTTCATAAGTTATATAAATAGTCATATATCTGCAGTTAATAGAATATTGTATGTCAACTGCTTTTGAAAAATACTTTTAATTATATTTAAAAATAATTTTTAAAATAGGATGTAGAATCTGACTAGTTTTGACATACGTAATGTTAAAAATCACCACACTCAAGTAGTGAACATATCTATCGCCCCCAGAATTTTCCTGATGCCCCTTTACAATCCACCCTCCTTCTTGGTCCATAGGCAACCACTGATCTGCTTTCTGTCACTGTAGATTAGTTTACTTTCTAAGATGGCACATAAATGGAGTGAAACAATGCATGTTCCTATTTCTCTGCCTTCTTTTGTTCAGGATAGTTCTTCTGAAATTCGGGCAGGATTTTTGTGGTTATTGACAGAAAGGGTGATAAAATCACCTTTCTCCAGGTGATTATCATGCCCCATAAACTTTGAGTCAGGGGACATTAATGATGGCCAAAGCATAACTTCCTCTGGCATTTGAAGAATTCATCTATGGAGGCACAGTGGTATTTTCAAGTTCTTTTTCTACCATCAGTCATCCAGAGAGAACAAGCATCCATTAGAAAGCAGGGCAGTGTGTCTGGCTCTGCGTGCCTGCATGCCTGGGGGCTGACACGGAGCTCTCTTTATGCCTCAGTTTGCTCATCTGTGAAAGAAGGCTAGAACTGACTCTTTTTAGTGGGGAGGAGCCACTCTGCATCTCCCTAAGCTGTCAAAATCTCTAGACTTGAGAGAACACAAGAATTAAATGGTGAAGTACCTGAAAAATGCAGAAAAGGAGTATCAAGAGATCCTGGCAGACTGGGGAGGGAGCTGAGAGGTAGAGAAGCCAGGGAACAGATTCTTCTTTTCACCTGAAGCTTAGTCATTTTGTAGACGCTGGTCTATTTACTGCTAAGCAACCCTGCGTGTGCCGAGAATGCAGCTGAGGAAGCTACCTTTCAGTCAGACAGAACTGGGCTTGAATCCTACCATGGAGCAAGTCTATTCTCAAAGCTTACTGAGAAAAAGAGAACAAAGAAAACAGGTATTTAGGCAGCTTCTAGACTGTTCTCAGGATTAAATGAGGCAGTATTTAATAACCCAAATACAGCACCTGTAAAATGATGCAATACTTTCATTGTGAAGCAATTTAAGAAATGGAAGTATTGATAATAATAGTGGTCCATCTAGCTAGAGCAAAAAAGAACATTGAAATAACCCCTGGGCACGATCCCTTCTGTTGGTCTCTCTCAGCAGTGCTTTCCCTGGGGAGAGCCTTTGTTCTACAGACAGGTTCCGACTCCACCAGGCAGGGGAAATGTCTACCCCAAAACTGCCCCATGCTCTGGAACCAGTGGTGTGCTGGAACCAGCTTATGAGAGTCGGCTTTTAGATTTTCAGAGATCTTGTCAGCAAGTTGTTAAATATAGTCACTAATAAGAATTAGATTATATTAATTGGCAATTAAATAAATTGTATTAAAAAATGAAGGCAATCAATACTCAAAACTTATTATTTCCTCATTATGTTACTACATTTTACTAGTATTTATGCTCCTGGGCTTATTTACGTCGATTTTGTCTGTGAGACGTAAATTCTCTACGGTGGCGTGCTTCTCACTGCCCAGCAATTTCCAGCCCCATGTTCAGTGATGTCACATTGGAAACTTGAAGTCAGCCATGGAAACAGACTAAGGTTACAAATTAGTGTTTGATTTATTGTTTTCTTTATTATCTGGACTTCAGAAAGTGGATCAGGAAAATGCAGATTATAAATAATGCAGATTAAACTTCAAAGTGTTCATGCGTATAGCTAGTGCCCTGCAAATAACAATAAAATATTTGAGGAAATATTCCACCAGTTTTCAAAAACTACTTTCCAATTCAACAAAAAATCACTCATATCATTGGCAAGTGTGTAAATTCTAGCATACGTCTTCATTGTTTTATTCTTATCATCAAGATAAATGAAAATAGCAGCCAATGGTCATGTTGGAACTGCATTATCATCCATGACAACCGTAGGTAGGCCACAAACTCAAGAGTCAGGCAAAAATCAATGAACGTATCCTATAAGAATCAAGGGCTACATGGAATTTACAGTAAAGAATGCTGAATATTTTAATATTTAATTTGGTAATTACGTGCTACACATCTTTTATATGAGTAGAAATTATAATAAATTTAAATGTTTACATGTGTATATATGTGATGCATTTTTTCTTGAAAGTCAACCAGAGTTAGCAATTAAATTAAACCCACATGCTAATTCCCAGATTCACCAGTTCTGAGTTTAACAGTCCCAGTGCAAATAAAAACCTCTTTTCACAATAGCTAACTATCAATCCAGAGAAAGACCCTGACGGAGCCCACCTGGGTCACATGTCTACATGTCTATGGCCTCACCAAGAACAAATGCAAAGAGAATATAGTACAAAAACTGACTCTGCCCAGGGCACATGCTTGGCACTAGCATATTTGATAACCTCACTGACTATGGAGACAGGCACAGTTCTCCAAAAGGAAAAGAGATGCTGGTCAAAAACAACAGACAGCCATTGCAGTAGATACTCAACGAATGGTAGCCCCTATCATGCAAAGCTGACCTGATCTTTTAATCTCAGGAAATAAAATTAGCAACAGTTTACTCTGTAGTACACCTGGCATCCTAAAATTAAATAATCTCCAACTCATTTAAATTTTCCCCTTTCCCCAAGACATCAGCAGAGTTCCAGTCATTAACTGTTTATTATTCATTCTTTCTTTTAACCAGCATTTCTGGAGCATCTACTTTTTAAGAAGCTGGGTTAGATGCTGTGGATCCACTTAAGTTTACTCTAAAATTGATAAATGGCCATCCACCCTGATCACAAGCCCATCTGTTGTGTCTCAAACACCCTATCCTGAATATGGTACCGCTACTTTAAAAAACAGTTTATGCCACCTCAGCTTCAGTAGACTAATTGAACTAAACATGTTCAAAGAGGCAAACTCTAAGAATAAAATCCCCAAATGTCAGCGCTGTCTAGGCAGAATAAAGAAACATATGGGATCCCAGCCATTTTTGAAATTATTCATGCCAAGGTGTCTGAAGGGGGCTGGGCTCCAGGGAGCAGCTTTGTGCCTTCCAGGGAAGTCATATGGTCATGTAATTCTAATTGTAACCTTGAAAAAAATTATGCATTTAAAAAGTCATTGCAAAAAAACTTCTTATCATAAAGGACCATTCTGTTACATTCCATTCGCAGTATAAAAAACTCTTATAACCTTAAAATTGGGCAAAAAATATCCCCATTATAAGAACATTTTTTGCACGTGAACATAATGAAAGCCATCCACCCTGAACAGCTTTTCTGGAAGATCAGGCCAGTATCTTCTCCGGAGATGACTATAGGGTCCTTTGAAAAAACTATGGCATGCATCTCACATTCAAAAGTGAACAAATGGCTCTTATGCTAGAAAGAAATAGATCAAACTGGCTCAGATGTGTAAACCAGAGGCAGTTAAAAAAAGAGTTTTTGTTTAAAGGATATGGGCCAAAAGAAAACAGAAACTCACAAAGTTAACCAAGTCAGCTCAGCTCAGATCAAAAAAGAAAGAGCAACGTGAAACTGCCCATGTAACTGTGGACATAGGCCGGAATCTGCCCCCTGGGCAGCAAGGAGCTAGGAGTAGGGGGGCTAGAGCTGGCAGGGTGGGGAGACTGAGTACTAGGCTCTCCCTTAGCTGCTTTCACAGGTAATCACTAATCCTCATGCCTTTCCAAGATTCATACTATGTATGCCCACATTACAGGTGGGGAGGCTGGGACTCGGAGAAGTCAATAACTTGCCTAAGGTCATACAGCTAGTAAGCATCAGAGCCAGAATTCAAATTCAGAACCATTTGGCTCCAAATTCCTGTTTCCAGAGGTCGACTCCAAGGAAACTGGAGAGCAAACAATCCAAATCCTAATACCAAAGGACAATGGTGAGCTTGGTTCCAGTGTAAGCTGCCCTTTATACCTGGAGTGAAGGATGGCAGAAAGCTCTTGATAGCAGCGATATATTTTGTCAGGTGAGTGAAATAGGCAGGGAGGGATAGAAGGACAAGCAGAGAAGGACTCTGTCAGATTAGAGGCAGCACCCCAGCCAATGGCTGGGGATGGAATTAGGAACAAGTCTAGTTTCAGGAGGAGGGGCTGGTATGGCCACAGCAAGGAACCATCAGTCCTAGCTGGCAACCGAAATTCCAACTCAAACGGGAAGCAGAAGCCTCATCACATGGGGCAGGTGCTCAGGGGAGAGGAGATGGGATGAGCCCTAGCACTCTCTCCAGAGTCACTGGGCCTTGGCTGTGGGGCAGCAAGGCCACAGCCGGTGGGGACATATTTCCATGGGTCCTAAAACTGCCTCTGCCTCTGAGTGGAGTTGAGCCTATAGGCTTCCAGAAGAGGACACAGATAATGAGCAAGAAAACCAATTAACAAGTAAAATGTTGGTATTTGCAAGTCAAAGAAGTTCTAAGAAAGGAAAAAGAGAGATTGAAATCAAAGAAAAAAGTAAAGGGAGACACATTTCAGATTAAGTGCTCAAAAAAAGTCTCTCTGTGGAGGTCATATTTAAGCGGCAAACTATGGCAAGGAGAGAAGCTAAGCCTGAACGGGGGAGAAGGGAGAGCAGTCCACAGTGAGCTCAGGTTAACAGGTCTCAGGTGGGGTGGAGCCTGGGGTGTTAAAGAAGCCCTAGGAAAGCGCGGTTGGAATGAACTGATGAGGGAGAGAGGGATACGAAGTGGTGTAAATAACAAATGCTATATAAAACATGTCATTTATTTGTTAGAGGTAAATTAATAACAATACTGCTACAAACCTCCCCCTCCAAAAAAATAAATACAAAATCTGAACGGTGGTTACTTTTGGTGGTGGGATTCTGGGTTTTACTTTCTTTTTCGTACTTGAATGCATGACCAGATTTTTTTTTACTATGAACACACATTTACATGTGTGTGCATGTATTTTTTTACACCTGCCTTTATAATCAGAAAGAACAAAACAGCCATTCCACTTGGGAAGAACCAGACAAATAACAGTCTGGAAACTTCAGGTGGAAGCCGAAGAGACAGGCTGGCAGCCAGCTGCTCCGCCACTGCCGTGATCAAAACATAGTTCGTGTTTATTCAGTTCAATTTAGCAAACACTTCCCAAGCACCTACTCTGGGCCGGACTGGGTTAGATGAGGAGGAAGCACAAATGAATCCATCTTATTCCCTGACCTCAATAAACTCATAAGGAAATAACCCGGGTTTTATAGAAGATTATATTACTTTGCTAAGACTGCCGTAACAAGATGCCACAGATCATTTATTGGCTCGTTTTTCTGGAGGCTGGAAGTCCAAGATCAAGATGGCGGTCAGCAGCTTTGGTTTCTCCTGAGGGCTCTTCACTTGGCTTGCAGATGGCTACCTTCTCACTGCGTCCTCCCATGGTCTTCCCTCTGTGTGCACACATCCCTGGTGTCTCTGTATATCCAAATTTCATCTTCTTATAAGGATACCACTCAGGCTGTACTAGGGCCCACCTTAAGGGTCTCGTGTTAACTTCATCACCTTTTTAAAGGCCCTATCTCTAAATACAATCATAATTCTGAGGTATGGGATGTTATAACGAACATATGAGTTTTGAGGGAACACAATTCAGCCCATAACAAGAAACCACAAATTAAATCTTTAGTAATAAGATTTCCATTTATTTTGCGATTTACTATTGATGTCTCTTAAACTTTCTTTGTGAAATTTGAACCAGAAATTTAAATTCAGAAATATCTTACAAAATAATTATTGATAATCATATAAATATTTAAAAATTACTCTTACTTTTTTATAAAATAGATACTGTATGACACACATACTTTTATGCTTTATTTTCAAAATATGGAAAAATTGAGGAAAATGTAATTTTAAAAAATGAAGAAATTTTTATTCT
Source organism: Mormoops blainvillei (assembly GCA_004026545.1). Lineage (NCBI taxonomy): Eukaryota > Metazoa > Chordata > Mammalia > Chiroptera > Mormoopidae > Mormoops > Mormoops blainvillei. The sequence continues at coordinate 48,025 of PVJD01008787.1, forward strand.
ACTACCTATGGAACCTAGGAAAGGAGAACTTGGAATGATATTTCCACAGAGTGAGATTATCTTGATTAACGCAATAGAGCTTTATAATCAATCAGGTTGGCCAAAAAGTCCATTTAATTTTTTCCATAAAAGACAGATTTTTCATTTTCACCAATAACTTTATTAATATGGATATTTTGAGTATGTCGGCTGTCTCCCACTATTGGCTTCTAGTGGGTAGAGGCCAAGAATGCAGCTAAACATCTTGCAGTGCATAAGACAGCCCCACAGCAAAGAATTATTTGGCCAAAATGTCAATAGTACCAAAAAACTTCGCAAACCACTTTGACACATTCCATCATCACAGCACTTTCTCCATATACTGAACAAATCTTTTTTTGCATACCAGTTGTGTTTTGACCTTTCTTGAAATAATAAAGCATAATATGCCAAAAATGTTGTGCATTTCCTTCCATCTTCAATATTAAAATGGTTGCACAAAAATTCACCAATTTCGATAAGTTGTTGTTTTAAATGCACACTGATATGACAGCTGTCCCAACACAATCTAACAAAATTGTTTCTAATGAAGTTAAAGACAACTAAGCACTACTAGAGCCATCGTACAGAAAAAAATGTAATGGACTTTTTGGTCAACCCAATATTAGTAACCCCTCAAATCATTTTTTCTTATGTGTAATGAGGTGAATCAGGCTCAAATAAAATCAGGGATTAAAAAGCTGGAACCACCTACAAGATTTAAAATAATTTTCCCATATGTCATATTCAAAAATTCCACTCACTGTGCTCAGGAATGCCCAAAATCCATTCTGCCTTAAACTATATTCTCTAGGGAAGGAAACAGAAAGCATCACCTAATTGGAGAAACAGTGGCTTCCCAAAGTAGTAAACACCTTAACGTAACGTAGCTGCCTATGTTAACAAAAATCCAATGGCTCTTCTCTAAATTACGAGCAAGTTCATTCTCTCTCAATAATATTCAGCCAGCCATATGTCCTCCTTAGCATACTTGAAAAAGAATATCCCCCTCCTAACCTCTCTGCATTCTATTCTGTCCAAGATTTTACCAATAAAACAGAGAGAGAACCAGCAAGGCTGCCAAATAAATAGCATTTACCATCACAGTGCCAGGTACAGAGTAAATACTCGGGAGATATTTGATATGCATTTGTTCATTTCTTCTTTAAAATGTGTTCCCCTGGAGCCCCCTCTGCTTTCTCAATTGCACCCTAAGTTCCTTGGGCAGCAGCTATCTCTCCAATCAGTCACATGGTGTACAACAGATCATCTTGACCACATTGCACTGCCAATTCTAGGAGAGGGGTCTATTTAGCTTGTCAATCAACATTCCCTATCCACTTTGTCCATCATGATTGATTTAAAGATGACCACATTACTTAAAACTAAAGAGCTGTGAAAAGACTTGACTGAACACTCCTGTGAAGAAGCAGCTCTCTCCCTCTCACTAGCTGGTAGATTATGAAACTTAGAATTAAAGCAGCCATTTTGGTACCTGCAGGGATGGAAGGAGGACGGGAGGGAGGCCAAAGGCAGAAGCTGGGGCTGATGCTAGTTCTCAGGCCACTGCTCTGGCTTTGAGCAGAACAGAGGAACATAGGGGGAGATGCTAATCAACTAGATTCAAATTAAACAACATTTACACCTGTTTGTATTTATCATATTGGCTAAGCTATGTTTAGTTTATGAATTATCTATGTTTATTACAGGATGTAGAAATGGTCCTCCACAAATTTCTTGCGATATTACCCTGGGTAATAATTTTCTAATACATCCAAATCATTTTTGTAGACTTCTATTTCCAGTGGCGAAGATTTTATTAAAATTTGAAGATATCCAATATATTCCCAAAATCTATTTGAATTCCCTGTAGATAACCAATTGGTCTTCCCTTTACTTTGGTTAGGAGTTGTTCAACTTTGCAGTTATTTAAAGAATTAGTCACATATCTGGTCATTGTCAAGGATAACGAATTTGAAAGTACTATAACTAAAGAATAGCATTGCCCACTAATATATTTTTCATAAAGGTATAACAATAAAAAATGGATTAAAAACAAAAACATGCAAAGAAGCTCATAGCAATCAGTGGCTTTTGGAATCTGCGAGTCTTGTGCCAAAGACCTGGGAAGGAAGCAACCTGCTTTATGTTGTTTTTCAGCTTCTGAAACCCAAATACCTCTGGAAATCTGGACTCAGTCACCTTGTGGTGATGGTGATATCAGTGATACCTATAAAAGTATTCCCTATATCATCTGCTCCTGTTACTATGTGCCAGAACTAAAATCAATTTCAGTTATTATGACAGCATAATAAACTATTCCAACAATTAAATTGCTTGTGGATGTGTAATCTGAGCAGGGCTTGGTAAAAACAGCTCATGTATTTATTGGGCATCAGCCTGTCATCATCTGAAAGCTCAATCACTCGTGCAATGGTTAATGCTGGTCATGGATTGAGACCTTAGCTGCAGATATTGGCCATATATTGGATATATGTGGCCTGGTTTCCTCACAATATAGTCAGAGGTTTCCAAGAGTGAACATCCTGAGAGGGTCAGAGGGAGGGTGGAGAGGGTGAGGAAGGAGAAGGAAGGGTGAGGGAGGGTGAGAAAGGCCTCAAGATGTACAGAGGGAGAGAAGGGGAGGGGGAGTAGGAGGGGGAGAAAGAGAGAGAGAGGGAGGGAGAGAGAGAGCACGCATGCCTGTTGTAGTCCCTTACTCGGGTTCTTTCGGTATTTCTTCCAGAACATGCATTCCAGATCTTAATTTTATACCAGAGGTCTTTCAGTGAATGCAAAAAAAAAAGCTTCAGAAACCTCTGTGGATTATAAAATCAGATGCCAAGTGCTCTGGTTAATTTATTATAACAACTTAACATATCAGGATGGAGAAAAATAAAACCTTCAGTACTGAGCTATAACACATACCCAATTTTATAAAGATTTAGTCACTGATTATGCTGGGATAAAGATTGTATTATGAATAATGAGAAAACTGACAAACCTCCAGGCCTCAAATTTATCCTATAAACTGTATTATAATTGTCCCTGATTTACAAGAGTATTAAAACCTAGAAACAAAAGCCTCTCTGGAGATATTGTCAGCCTTTATACATGAACGTGATAGTGTTTATTTTAATATGAAAGACATACAATCATTAAGATCTATTCATATTAACATATTTTATTTATGCATAAGTACCTTAGAAAGGCTAAATCTCTCTCTTGATTTGTTGGTTTTGTGTACTGTTCCTTTATTTTATGTTTGGCAAACAAAAGAGCTCTCACAATAGTTTTGAATTAATTAAAATGCAGAGAATGTCAAGCAAGCATAATTATTCCTATACACTCTCTTTTATGAGGATAAAGGAGGAGAAAATCTTTGTGCTTCCTAGTGGCCATTCCAAGAAACTCAAAGACCATTTAAACATAAAGGCCATCTTAATAATTTTATTGTTATGAATTTAGGGTTTGAATTTGGGAATGGCAAAATTAAGAAGACTGGTCAGAAAAGACAAGATCATAAGTCTTAAGTCCAAAGACAAAAAAATAGCTACATGTGATATTTTTAAATAAGTAACTATAACTATTAACATTTTAACTTTAAAAAATAATCCTTTTTTCAAAGTGATTTAAGAGTATTCAAAAACCACAGTTAGAACAATTTATTAATAAAATAAATCTGTTATCTGGACATAGAAAAACTTTGCTACATAAAAGAAACCAAAAAAGCCCTCAAATTCTAGTTTTATTCTTTGTGAGTTTAATCTATGTGACAATTTGCAATAGAGGATTTGCAAGGCTTTTTGAATTAGAATGAGGAAAACATAGTTATTGAGATCAATGTCAGGCAGCTGATGAAAATTTAATATGAACATGGATGAACCTGGACAACATTATGTTAAGTGAAAGAAGACAGCCACAAATGACCACATATTATTCCATATATGAATATGCAAACTAGTCAAATCTACGAAGAGCAGAAGTAGATTAGTGCTTGCTTAGGGCTGGGGAGGGTAGTTGGATAGAGGGGTGATAGCTAAAGTGTTAAAGAGCTTTTTTATGAGGTGATGAAATGTTCAAAATTTGTGGGAATGCTCACCCTTATCTGCGACTACTCTAGAGCCCTTGATTTATTTGGTCCCTTTAAAACGGTGCATGGTATGGTGTGTAAATTTTATTCTCAATAAAGATGTAATTTTAAAAATAATCAATGGTCTTTCATGTACGCCCTTTTTCTTATACATACCATCTGGGTCTTCATCATTGTCTTAGTTCATGTTCCCTGGAAACAGAGCCAGAATCTTGAATTCTAGTGAGTATAATGTATTAAGGGAGTGCCCTTTAAGAAAACTTTCAAGGGAGTGAGGACTGCAGTTCTGGTAGAGGGAAGAGTCAAGCCAGGATAAAGGTTAGTTCTGGGGCCTAACTGCCCACCTGGAATCAAGAGGACTGGACTTTCTGTGCCCTCGTACTGGTCAGTCTTTGGCTGCAGCTCCCCCAGTGGGTGCAACTGTAACCTTTTAGGCAAAAAGTTTCCCATTGGCAGAGAGTAGTTATCTGTCTGGTGAAAGGGGGGAGTTGTGAGCCATTAGCAGCCAAAACACAGTCACTGGGGCCTGGATATACTTGTTTACTAAAGGCGGTTTGGGTCAGGCGTCAACCAAAACTACTAGGCACCTGAAAAAAGATCTCATGGAGATTAGTAAATATTTAGCTAAAATCACTCATTATAATATTGTTTGTGATAACAAGAACTACAGTTAATTGTCCAACAGTTTAGGAAGTGATTGTTTTGTTCTTATAACAAGATGCCATTAGCCATGGCAGGTACAGCTTCTGAATGGGTTACAGAAGTATTAAAAGTATAATACAATTTTATAAATGTAGCAGTACATACGTTTTTCTCACATTCATTCCCCCTTTTTGGAAGGATGAACACAAAAATTTAAATAGTGGTATTGCTCAGTCAGTGGCAGGGTTACAGATATTTTTATTTTCTTTATTTTGTTTCCTTTGTATTGCTTTTATATAAAGAAGTGATTTCAAATATTAATTCTCAAATCCGAACTGAAATAATGTGGCCACCCTCAAATGCTGAGAGAGCAAGGCTCTGAGAACGAATCTGGCTCTTGGAGAGGTTTCCACCCCAGTGTGTCACCCTCCGCTTCACACATTTAGTTTCGTCATTACACCTAAAACTGATCAGATTGGTGGTCACTGACAAATGAAAAATAGAATTGACTGATCAAATATCCAGGTGCTAATTTCAATGGAGTGACCATTACATTCCAGCAACGATTCCCTTCATAACTTATCCACAGTCTTAGGTTCTCAAGGTCAGGTGCCTGAAGAGACACGTACATTAACAGAAGGTTGTTTGGTGAGTATATGAAGCAGATGGTCTGGAGAAATATTATATCCAGGCTTTCTGCTGAGGCCTGATGACCCACAGCAGACACCCCAGGGCCTTCCTACCCGCTGTTCCTCTGAGGGTCTAGCAGGCCTGGCCACAACAGACGGAATAAAAACGTGCCCCTGACTGGAGAGCATCATTCCATACTTTGGTCAGGGACTTCGGTGTGACCTGAAGCAAAAAGGTAAGTTGATCCAGGTTGCCTCTATTAGAAGTTTTAATTAGGCATTATTAAGAAAATGAGGCTGCTAATGTCAGTACAAACTGGAACAAAGCCAGGAAATCTTGTCAGAGCCATAGAGGGTCATAGAAAGTCAATGTTATAAGGCAAAAAACCCACAGCAAGAAACAAGACTCCATGAGCTGAGAGACCACGGCAGGCCACAAGGAGCTAGAGGGGCTCCCCACGTCTCTAAGGCAACCTCAGTTCTTGGCTGCCTTTCTTTATCAGCTCACAGATATCTTCATGATAAACCTGGGGTGAGCAGGATCTTGAGTGAAGATCCCAACTCCTTAAATCAAAAGAACTTCACTTGCACTGGCTGGTGTGGCTCAGTGGATTGAGCACCAGCCTGTGAACCAAAAGGTTGCCGGTTCAACCCCCAGTCAGGGCACATGCCTGCATTGTAACAGGTCCCCAGTCGGGGGTACACGAAGGGCAACCACATTGATGTTTCTCTCCCTCTCTTTCTCCCTCTCTTTCTCTAAAAATAAATAAATAAAATCTTTTAAAAAGAAAAAAAAAAACTTCATTTCACATGCATTCCCCCTGACTCACCACTGAGTAACCAGAAGCCTAACATCCTCAGTGTCTCTCAGGAACCAATGTGGATTAATTCTCCAAATTAGTTAAGCCCCAAGACAAGGGACTATAGAGTGCTCCTTCAGTGTGCTTTGAAAATGATAGTGTCCCCGCTCTAGACTGCAAGCTTCCTGAAGACAGCAGCCTCATTGAGTTTTACACACCAGTGCATACCAGCATGGCCCCAGCACGTAGACTCCTTCACTAAATATATTGTTGGTGGAGGAATCAACAAATCACTTAAAATGTTTTACTTACTTAATTTCCACAGCAGCCCAGTGAGATATTTCTCTCCTAACTATGGCTTATCGTAATGTAGTTGCAATGCATCTGTCTATTGGTCCACATAATTAATGTTAAATGTTTTGACCAGTTTCTTCTGAACTGTTAAAGTCAAGAGCAAGAATAATACTAAATTATAGTATTTTAATTAGTCCTTAGAGTCATAAAAAGGGTCCCCCCAAATTCCTTGCTTATCAACAATGTACTAGCCATGTTTGTTATTCTAATTTAATATTTCCATTGACCATATGAAATAATATTATATTCTCATTTTACAGACAAAATCTAAGGTACAGAGGAGTCACATAACTAGAAAAGAATGAAGCCAGGGTTCAAACATAAGTCATATGTTTAAATCTTAGCTCTTTCCATTTATCCTGTGCTATTTACAAGGATCTTAGAAATCCTCTGATTTACCCTTTTGTTTGCATGTGGGGAGACTTTTAGGAGTAAAAGGAGAACTTCTGATTCCTGACTCTTTGACAGTTATGAAAACATGGATACCAGTGTTCTGCTAAAAGCACAAAACAGGCTAAGGCCAGAATAATTCCTTACTGAGGTCGCTGTGGTATCAAGGTCCTTTAATTTCTTATCCAGATATTAACACTACTTTCCATTTTTAGTAAAATAGTATTCCATTTTACTATTATAGTTCTTAATTTTTCTGTGATACACACAGATCGATGGATTGATGGATCTACCTGTCTACCAATCTATATGCATATATAACTTCTCCTGCAGAGAAGTTACTACACTATATGTGATCAGTTCCTCTTCACTCAGCAAAAGTAGATTTGTAGTCATTTTGTAGAGCCACAGATTGTCCAGGTTATCTTATCTATATACCACCTTACTAATTCAGAGCCATTAAAAAGCTTCCATTTCCTAAGTCCCTGTTTATTACAATCTTCTGTGTAAAATCTGAGTGAGCATGAAAAGGTCCAATCCTGCCATCGCTTTGCACTCATGATTCCTATTACTTCCAAGAGAGATGGAAGTGGACCACTGCCCGTGCTGGGTCCTGAGTGCTGACTTCTAAACTGTCTGTAACTAGACCACTGGCTTCATCTCATGTTGATTACATTAACTTTATGTATTTTCAGTCCCGTGGTGATTAAGTCACACCAACAGGGCCAAAATTCATGGTAACCTAAAGTTTTCTAAATTCCAGTTTGCGTTCCTTTTTTCTGAGATGGGTGCGGGGGGCGAAGAGAGGGAGAAAGAAAGGCAGAGAGGGAGAGAAACATCAATCAGCCACCCCTTGCACACCCCTCAACTGGAGACCTGGCCAGCATCTCAGGCATGTGTCCCAACCGTGAATCAAACAGTGTGACCACGTGATTTGCAGGCTGGCATTCAATCCACTGAGCCACACCAGCCAAAGCCCAGTTCGCATTCTTTAGCAATAATGCCCTTGCACTAAGATGTCAGCAGAGGAAAACACCTAAAGGCGAGATCTCTGTTTCCAAAGTCACGTGAGGGGAATCCTGTCTATGCTGACCACATAGGGGTGCAGGCAAATGTTAGACCAGGTCCGTGTTGAGGTTCTGCAACTGTGGTCTCAAAACACACTGGGATTCTGAGTTACTTTAACTCTTTACTTGCAAGTTGGCAGGCCATAATAAAATACAGACATTAGATTATGCTCACTGTGGTGATTTACTATAACTTGATGTTTTTTTTTAAACATTCTTACCACACCTGGTATAGTAGAAAGTTCATGAACTTCACAGTCCAACATCTAAATTCAAATTCAAGTTCTGTCATTTACTAATTTGTTTACAGTTATGCAGGGACAAGTTAAACCTCTCTTTTCTTTTTTTGGTCTGTATAATAAGAATAACAATACATTTCCTATAGATTAATAAGACAATGTAGGTCATGCACCTAGTTACTCAATGAAGGTTAGTCCCCTTCATCTAAAAAGAATAAAGGTACTATAAAGTTCACGAAAGTATGACTTCACAAAAGTAAGTAGGCCACCAGCTCACGTTTGAAAAAATACTGAAGAATAAATGGAGGCAAAAACATACAAGTGCCTAGAAAACCACAGAGAATATTTAGAAATTCAGAATAAAATGATCTAAAGTCAAAACAACCCTAGCTGTCTTCCTATGAAAATAAATTACAAGTTTCAGTTTAAAGTATATCTTTCTTAGGAATTTATCTCTTTAAGACATTTTACTTTAAGTCATGGAGTTAAGGAGTTCATATTTCATCAACTTGAAACTTGTAGCATAAGGGCCTCTTAAATTCCAACAGGAATCATGGAATTTACCTGTAAACATTTTTTTACAGATAGATCAAAGAGAGACACTGTTCTACAAAGTCACAATACAGAACACAAAAGAAAACTATGAAAGAGCATGATGGTGCTGTGGTGTGTTTTATTTTCCAGTTATCTATGACATTCTTTAGAGGATCAGATACTCGTAAATGTTAGGTCAGGTAGTGCCTCTAGGCTATTGTGAATCTCACTGTGCTCGGGCTGGCAGTGACTTACACTGTGTCAGATAGATGTGGCCTCAATCATTTTAAAAGAGCATTGTTGTAACTTCCAGGGGTTCACAAACCTAAACCAGAGCAGCAAAACTCATAGAACAAGCTTCTGGAAGATTGCCTGAACTTGGGTGAGGGCAGCTGAACAAGAACAATGACAAAAGCAACTGGCATTGGTACAGGCATCTTGTAAAGGCCATTGGTCCTGCAAACAAATCCAAGAAGTGGCCAAGTTTAACCTCCTCAGCTAGTGACTGACTTGAGCCTTTGGGGTGCTTTCTTCAAATAGCGATCACAGATAAGGTCAGATATGCTACACAGGGGACCACTCAAGCCACACAAACCTGGACCGGGGAACCCATCGATGTGGTAAAATGGCAGTTTTCAAAGCCATCAGTGAATTTAACGTCTTAAGCCCAAGCCAGAGTCTCGAGGATAGACCAAGTCCAAAAAATTGGATCAATTTCATAAAAGTAAACAAAGTGTTGACACGAAGGTCACTTATTAAGAAAGATGTTTTCACAAACCTAGATACACAGAAGGGCTGACACACATGGGTGGGTTGTAGAGTATGTGGAACAGTGTAAAAGTTACTCCCCTCAGGCCCTTCATGGGTGGGATATACCCGAGATATAAAAAGGAAGCTAACTGTGGAAGCTCAAACTAAAAACAAGTACTTTTAACACTGTGTGGGGTTTTTGTTTTGTTTTGTTTTTTTAAATACTCCATGAAGTTCAGGTAGAAATGTTCTAAAAACCACAGTATTCAGTAAATGAAAGAAACACATTTATCAAACACAATAGTAATTGTTATCTTATTATAATTTTTTAAATATCTCTACGTTGTGTCATGCTTTAAAAACTACACTCACATTCATAATCTCTTTTAAACCTCCTACAAACTCCATACATTGTGTTATTATTCCCATTTTGCAGATGAAAAAAGTACAAGATGTTAATTAACCTGACCAAGAAACACCTCTGATGTATAAACAGACCAGCTAACATTTACTCTGGTGTTGTCTAGTCTCACAAATTCATTTGAATGGAAACAATCTCATTAAAATATCATAAGATAAAAATTAAAACCACAAATATACACCCAAAAGTGTAACAGAAATACAGATCATCAGTTCTTTGGAGAATAGTGGCCATGAAAGGCCAGCACAGAACAATTATTATTACTCATCAAGAGAAAATAACCATTCTCTAGTGATATTTAATTCCCTGTGATATTAATAAAGCTTTAGAAAACCCAAAGTATTATTTATTTTGTGGAAGCAGTACAGATCACACATAATCAAGGAAACACTGGGAAGTGTGCTTGTCCTGTTTGCTTGGCCTTCTTTTTTTTTTTTAATTCATTGTCTTTGCTTGGCTCAGTAATTATATTTTGAAGTTTCATACCACAGAGAAGCTGTATAGCGAGTAAGCCAATTTGAATAGGTTTTCACTGTTTCTCATAAAAATGTGATTTGCGATTACAATGTTTTCCTTCACACAGTGCCTTCGGTGATCAAATTCTCCCTTCGAGAAAGGAAACAAAATCAGCCAAATTGCCATATTCTTCACCTCTGCTGCCACTAGAGGCTGCTTAGTTGCACATCATGATGAAGGCTTTTATTAGGTTTTATTCTTTCTTGAATCTAGAATACTTTATTGTGATCTTGAAATAAAAAGACATAATATCTCTACCTTTATGATGTTGATAATACCCATTATATAGAGTTAGTGATAAGCTTGATACTGTGCCATTTTCTCAAATTATACTGTGGGGCAATTTGCAAGTATTTTTTAAATGGTTCATTTAACAAGTTATAAAATATCTCTCCAATACACAAATTGAGCACCTAACGGAGTTTCTCCTTATCTGAAATCAGTCACCCCTCCCTTCTTACCTAATCAACGTAACCAAGGTTCCACGATACTGAGTAGACTTGTTCAAATTTAAAAGAGTTATTACAAAATTAAATGTCTCAATAGGCTGAGTAACATCTGAACAGAATCACAGAGGCAAAAAAAGAACATTTCCAAAGGGAGTTGGGAGAAATAATGACACACAGAGAGTGTTGGCTTTCTCACCCTTGAACTGAGCCTTGGAGATGCCCAAACACCGGGAAGAAGTTAACAGAACTCCAGAAGGCCAAAAACCATGAGAAACCTCTGCCAAGCTTGAACATGGGACCCAGAGTGGCAGGAAATGGCCACCAAGAGCAGAAGTGGGCCCCATGGACAGAAAGCCATTGTTCCTGGCATGCTCTGCATGTTGAGTCAGTAGGGCCCACCTGAGATGAGCCAGCGGTAGCGGGGACCCAGTACCTATAGGCTGGGTTAGTCCTTCCTCACATCTCCATCCAACAAGCATCTGTTAGGAATGCACAGTGCCTGAGACGAAGGTGTGGGGAACTGCCCTGAGGGCCTGGGATGGGGTCAGGCAGAGGGAGCATCCCTCTCTGTCAGCCAAATGAGCACAGGAAGCGCTGCCTTGGCCAGAAGACCGAGGAAATTTCTCTCTGCTGCTAAGTGCCCATCGTGCAGGTCCTTTCTCTTTTTTCTCTCTGCTGGCAGTTCCTCACCCACCTGCAACTACCTCCTGACTTCATTTTATACTCCGAGTCAGTGCCAGTGCAGAGCTGGGAGTATAGATGATAATGAAGATGAAAAAGGAGAAAAGAGGGGAGAAGAGAAATAGGTGAGCCACCTTCCATGATTCTTCATGCCTCAGCTCTAGCACATCCTGAAGTTTAATTATAGAAGCTCAATCTGCTGACATTAATATAAGGTACCATGTTCTGCATACCTATCATGTATCGGACTCAGTGCCACTTGCTTGACAAATATTAAATAATTCAGTACAACACCTTAGGGAAAGCATCATCACCCCTAACGCATAGGTGAGAAGTCAAACTTTTATTTAAGTCTTAAAATTTGCCCACAGTCATACGGATTTTATATATATCAGATCCAAGATTCAAACCCAGGTCAGGATGGCTCCAAAGATTGTTCTCTAAGTATAGTCTTCATATTGTTCTAGAATCCCTTTGAAAATGTCTAACAAGAAGGTATCTACAGCTGCGTGTAACTCAGATATGCTTTGATATTACAAAGATGTTTTCTCAACCACTGTCCCCCATGAAGAGAAAGGGGGCTCCCTCGCCCACCCTTGCCAGGGATTCCCCATGAGTGAGGCAGGACTGGAAGAGGGGAAACGGTAGAAGAGGCTGCTTTTGTCTTTTCTAGTAACACTCTGCCCTTCCTGTCCTGAGTCAGAGAAAGAATGCAACCCCCTCTTCTTTGATGTCTACCCAAAACAGAAGTTATGAAGGTTGCATGCCATGAACTGCGTGGCTAACAAAATCTGAATGTTGGACATTCCCCCAAGTCTTCATGCTTCTCTGCTCCCCAACTCTCCTCCTCCAGGAATCCTCTGGAAACTCATCTGCCTCTTTAATTTGCAGAACACCTACCTTCATTCATGTGTTTTGCTCAATAATGGACCACCTTCTCCAGGGTTTCAAATTTCTGTGCCCAGTGAGAACCGAGGCCTATTTTCTTCTCTTTCCTATCCTTCTAGCTGGGGCCATCAGCTCCCAGGTAGAGGTTTATTCTCCCACCTATGGAAATTATTCTATCTACTTTAAAACTCAGATGTTGCTCATTGTAATTTTGGGTTTTTCTTTTTTAAAACAACTGTCTTTTACTAACACTTTAATTACTTATAATTTACTAGTACTTTAAGTGCACAGAAAACATCTGTCTTTCTGAATAGAGGTGGCAAGAGGTACTCTTACTTATTCTGCAGAGCCAATGGCAGGCCAACACTGTTCTCAGGTTGTACCATTTTAGAGAAAAAGTATTATATTAATCCCAGACCATGCTATTAATATACTGAGTTAATACTTTCCCACCAAAGCTTTAGCAATAACAATTTAGCAACAAAGGGACGGGTCTATGCTCTAGTCACATGGGATGAGAGGCAGTTCCAGAACTTCCTATTAGAATACTATAGGCAGTAGGATGGTCCCAGGATGTGAGACCAGCTCAGAAGTGCAGCTGAACACTGCCCAGACCCTCACTTGCAGGTTATATAGGAAGCAGGGAAGGGAAATGAGCTCCTTTGAGACTAAGGAGGGACAAGAAGAACATAGGGCGGAGCCTTGAGGTGCCCTATTTCACCAATGCAGGAAGAACTAAAAAATATTTCTACTATTATTATTTTTTTAAGTTAAGTGGTTCCTGAAAATAAAATCAATATTTTATGTAAGTTCAAACTTTGTGGCTACTGGAATTTTATATCTGATATCTGCTTTCCTGCAAATGATGTTCTTGGAACATTTTCTGAAATCTCAGGGGTAAAACATAAAGACAAGCCAGGACCTCCCGCATTTGCTAAAATGTTCCGTGTAATCCCTCCCAGTCGACTCTGTTCCTGAGCTGGCTGATTTTAATCCTCATAGGCAGTCCATTCTGCCCCTCTGCCCACAACGATAAGAGGAGTAAAGCTTTTACAATAATGGAATATCATATCTGGAAAGGATTCCACAAATCCCCCTGTAAGATTCATATGACAAAAATCCAATTTAGCAAAAGCTTTAGACCACGCAGCGTACCTCCAATCTATAAAACTCATGGGGGGCAGGGACCAGGGGAGAAACAAAACTGTGTTCCCCTCAAAAACACGCCGTTTCACAATGCAAGTCTTAATTCTGCATTTTTAAAAAATAGACACTGAACTAGTTATTAAATGAGTATTAAGATCTTTATACTTTCTTCCCCATTTATTCTGAATCTTTGACTATCAAAATATAACGTTTTTGTTTTACATTATGAATCTCCCAATTTTTTCTAGCAAAGTGGCTACGTTTGACAAACTCAATTTTGCTTCTTCTCCTTTATGATATAGTGCCATAAGATTTTGGAGTAAATTCAAAACTTTTTCTAATTTTAAGTTTGCTGCTTTATGCTCATAGTATTATCCAGATTTAATGGAGAATTAATAAACAAACAGACACAAAAATCAGTCTAATGGTTTGCCAACCAACAGTAGTACAGATAAAAGCAGTCTGTTTGCCTTGGGCAGATTTTGACCAACATTATCACAATATCTTTATCCTATTAAGTAAAGTGATCAGTTTCTCCTAAAGCAGCCAACCAACTACCTGCACAAGCTATTAATCTCTTTTCATTACCTACCTTTTTACCCTCCTCTGTGTGTGCCCCTACTGGTCTTTGGGTTCACACAGTTACAGGTTCAGGAAATGAGATGTAGCAGTATAGTCACGTGCATCAAAGAAGTGGAAATGCCAAGTGTTAGGTGTGGGGCTGACAGGCCTTTATTGCATAAAAGCTATAAAGTTGTATAAAGAAATTTTTTTTAATAAAATTCTCTCTTGTCTTTGAAGAGAGCACGGCCTATTTATTCTCTGGTGAGTTCTTTCATAAAGCCAAATATTATTTGGTAACATAGTTCACCTTGCTCTAATTTATCTGTTTTATATCTGGATTGTCATTTGTTGGATTTCCTAGAGTGACTTTCATTTGTTCACAAACTCAGTCTCATCCCTTTCTGGTCCTGCCATGTGCCCTGTGACACTCTCAGTCCCTTCCTCTTCTTTTACACAGGCAATAAACTCATTCACACATGTATTCACAGAAGCTTTGTCTATGCCCTTCGTTCTTCACCCACCTCCTCTGGAACATCCTCGCTGCCCATGTCTCCTGACTTTAAAGTCCTCCAGCCTCACATTCCACCTCATACTGTAGCGTGCGTGTCTCAGTTTTGCTACCAGATGATTACCTCGGAGGTCAGAGCAAATATGGCCTCATTTTTATCACCCCAAGCTTACATAACAGGTTCTGAATAGTTATTTGTTGAATTTAAACTTATGTATTTCTCTCATCATCATCCACGCTTCCTCTGACATGGGCTCAAGCCAACTGAGTCACAGCACCAAATCTAAATACTTTATGTAACATGCATGACTGACCATATTCTTGCCCCTGAATCAGCCTTGTTTCTAAGCATTAATCTCTCCCATCCACCTCAAACTATGTGTCCGTATTTCACATATTTCACCCATGCATATTTCAGCCACATTGGTTAAACAGCAATATACCATATTATTTTAAAAGAACTAATTGTAAGCAGATTATTTGTTCTTTCTATACTGTTTATCTGAATGACAAATTATATTCGACTAATGCTGGTTTCCTTTTTTAATTTTCAGTTCCCCAAACCAATATTACCTTAGGCTCCTGTGCTTTGGCACGTTCTCCTTCTTAGAAAGCTCCCTGCCCTCGTGAGACCCCACAATATTCTTCCCCCTCACTCACTATGCTATGACCACACCAAGTTTCTCTCTGCTTTTACAACATTCCATGATGTCAGCTCCACACCTGTGCCCTTCTCTATCCTCAGCACCTAGGCAATGCTTGGCATATACGCGTTCGATTAATATTTATTAAATGTATCAAAGAATAAACGGGTTTCGAGGACCATCACCTTTATACCATAGGGCAGCTGAATCCATTATCATCCTTTTAGCTGTAAGTAATGGAGGATCCAACTAGCAGAGATCTAAACAGAAAGAATTTTATTATATCATACGGCTGGAAGACCAAGGACAGGGCAGGTTTCAGAGAGCTTCAGGTCAATTATTTCAGCTTCAGAATAATATCCTCAAGCTTCTGGTTCTTTCCTTCTCTCTGCTCTTCACACTCAGTGTGCATGAGCAGGGCCGTCCTTACAGTCACCAGATACGGAAGCATTTCAGATATCACAGGCATATGACAACATCTGGCTAACAACGGTTCTGTTTCCTCCATTCAGCATTTTTCATTAATGAGGAAAACCTTTCCCAGACGCTCCTCAGCAAAATTGCCCTCAGTTCTATAGACCAAGATTGAGTTCCATGCCCTCCCATTCCCATCCAAATCACTAAGGAAGGGAGTAAGACCACCTCAATTGGGCCAATTATCACTCACCCCTTGGAGCTGGAAAGAAGTTCACTTTCCTAAGTAGTAAAAGGAAGATAATAAAACAAAAACAGAGCTCTCCAGTGATAAAAAGTTGAGGGATAGGGAGAAATGAGAAATGGAATTGGCAAGGGAAAGGCAACCAACAGCGTTGGACAGGCAACCAATAATTTCTGCCACAAAAGAATGTCCTTGTCATCATCATCAAAGTTCAGAAATATGTTTGTCCAAAACACATTTTCTCTAATTAAGCTGATTATCAGGACTTGAGTCTATAAACAAGGACCTAAGATTAATTCTAAAAACATTTCTGAGGTAGGTAACATGATATATAAGAACACAGCTTCCGTTTACATCTGACCCAACCTCAACCAAAGTAGCTACAATTCCTTTTTTCTGTTTACTATATTGAGGCTCCACAAAATACTTCACTTGAGAAAGGGTTCTATGGCATTTTAAAAAGGACTTTAAAAATTACTGATCTATCTGATGCTTCCCAAATGAGCAACTGAGTCACAGAGAGATTTTATAATTTATTTAAGTCATATATTGGCTGAATACCTGGTAAAACAGAACATCTTTAGGAACCCAAGTCCCAAGGCAATGCAACAGACCAGATTCAAGACACCAAAGGTAATGATCTTGGTAACAATTTGCTTGAGCCCAAATTTTTAGGATGGCTGGCATTAAGCTTCCAGGTGAAGTTAATACCTGACCAGAAAGTAGTGTTCAAGGATTGAGATAGACAGCCATTGTCCTATGACTCTTGGTTTTCCTCCTCTTAACATCCCTTCTCCGTGTGTTTGTGGCCTCCTCTTCAACATGCCTCTTAAAAATTAATGTATCATAATCTCTTCTTTCTATCTTTTTTACCTCCCATGTTTTCTTTCTTCAGATTTGACTACCAATGTTTGGATAATGAACAAAAATTTCTATCCCCAGCATTTCTCTTCCTCTTCATAGCTGAACTTGCAATCACTCCATCTAATCTCCAACTAACTATCCCACAAGCACCTCTAAATCCATAACTTTAAAAATTACACCCAGCACCTAGTATCTCTTCACTCACCCTGTGCTTGCTCTCCCTCAGTTTCCCCCATCCATGAAGAACCGAAGCCAGGAAGCTTGCCAGTAGTGTTCTGCCCTGACTTTTCCTCACCTACATATCAAAAAGTTACCAATATTGCCACTTTCGGCACCTAAATCTCTCTCAAACCAACTCCTTTCCACCCTCCTCCCTGCAAAATACCCTCATCATTTCTTATCTAGTTTTGTTGTGTTTTGTAGTAAATTCTTCGGTGGTACATCTTCCCCCAATAGTCCATCCTCCCTCCTACAACTACAATAATATTTCCAAACAAACATCCAAAGTTATTTTCTTTCTTAGCAATTTTTTCTACAGCTACAGGATGAAGTTCAGCTCCTCAGAATACCCTGAAAGCCCCATTATTTTTTGACTCTCACGTCCTCTCCAGTATGTTATAATTTGTAGTATATAATAGTTACAAGTATTCTGCTAAATAGCTTGAAAATTTTTGTACTCTTACTTCCTCCTTTTTGTTTGACTGGTCATTTAGTAATCTTTGTTCTTTGGGAATGGCATACAGGTAAACTCCAAACCAGCCTTTGTTCAAATGACATACTGATGCCATCTAAATCAATTAGATTTGTCTCTGTTTATTTGAAAAACATCACCAGTTTACTAGACAACAATATCATGAGCTGGCAAGAAAAGTGATTCAGTAAAATTATTTTACTGCGCTGGTGGAACATGTCCAATTTTCTCTCCCCTCTTAGTGTTCTAAAGATTCCTGGGGCATCTCTTATCTTCAGAATAGCTAACTACAAGCTTCAACTTGGTTTCAATATTTTTCCTTACAGTAATAACTCCTTGAGAAGCAGCAGCTCCCAGGTACACTGTAATAAGGATATCGCTTAATGTGGTAGGTGTAATGCAAATCTGCATGCTTGTTCTTTAGGTGTCTGAAAATGTAGCTGAGAAGGAGCTCTGCAAATGCCAGCCTCCCAGTAAGTAGTGGAAGATAAGAGGCACTGGCAGTTACCGAGTGTGTGGGCACTAGTGATTGTCTGAGAAGCACACTGCATAGGAGGTCAAATATAATCTGCCCACCACATATTGTTTAAAGTGTTCAATAAGGATGACTTGATTTAAGAAAACCACACACAAAGTAAGAAACATTATAGAAATGAGTCAGTGAGCCTGGTGCAAGTCAGGTTCGCTTTGGGCATAAGAGGCAGGCAGGTGGCAAGAGCCCAGGTCTAGTGACGCCATGTTGCCTCTTGCACCACAAGTGAAGCAGGTTCTCTGATGTTTCTTTCCAACACAAACCAACTCCAGAAGCTGAGAACATCACTTCTTTCCCCGTTAAGTTACAGCCATGGTGTGCTGGCGAATGTTTAACAACTGGTTCTCTGGGTACAGTTCTGACATGAACTTGAGTCGACGTTTTGGTTACTGTTAGGGAGTAAGACAAATGTGAAACAATTTAAGATGTTAAAATTTCACATTTGTCACTTATGTGAACTTTGCTGAACAATATAACAATTTCCTAACACTGAAAGAATATTTTCATATTTCTTTGTGCCATTCACAGTGAAACAGCTGAAGACACCACACACTTAAGTTTAATTTGAATTATTAACATTTTCTCCATCAATTTTTTAGGTCTAGATAGACAATCAAAAAAAGTAACTCAAGCCTTAACTTGCAGTGTTTACTGATTTCTATGGTATAAATACTCCCACCATGGCCTGTTCCAGCTACCAATATGATGTCCTTTAATGCAAAATTGGGAAGAGATGCACACTATCACATTATTATTTAATTTTTACCATACAGATAAAACACGCATTAATAAAGTCAAGAACATAAATAATAATTACAGAGTACAATAATTAAGAAGTAATGAATTTTCACCCTAGCCAAGTGGTTTAATTGGCTGGAGCATTGCCCTGCACACTGAAAAGTTGCGGGTTCAATCTCCGGTCAGGGAGTATATGGGAGGCAACCAATCAACGTTCCTTTCTCACACCCATGTGTGTGTGTCTGTCTCTCTCTCTATCTCTCTCTCTCTTCCCTTCCACCCCCTTCATCTCTCTCTAAAATCAATAAACATATCCTCGAGTAAAGATTTTTTTTTTAAATTTTAAAAAGTGATGAATTTTCAGTATTTTTCCTGTATTTTTACTGTAATTCATTTCACTTCAAGTTTACATAATTTACTATTTAATTATGGCTCTACTGAACAGCCAGCTTGCAAAATTTCTGAAAATTTAACAACCAACTCTCAAGGATAGTAGAGTTGGTTCCATCCAGCAAACACTGGTCCAATCAAGGCCTAAACATGTAAAAATACCATCCTGAACAAAAGTAACATGCATTCCACTAGTATCCTTCAATATATGAGTTTGTGTAAGCTTCAGAGACTTCAGAGAACAGGGCACCATGGGAAAGAGAAACAAGGCCAACAACAACAACAACAAAAAAGAAATCAGATAAATTTATAACCACCAAAAATACAGGAATAGATTCAGGGCAGTGAGTATCTCAAAAAGAATGGTTGCGTTATAGGTTCCAAAGACGAGACTTCCCATTACCTATTCAATCAATATCTATTCTCCTTATAGATGAGGCAGCCCGCTGTCTATCTAACACCCATTCTCCCCTTCCTTCTTACTAAAGAAAACCATTATTAAGAGCACCCACGTACCCAATTAAGAAATTGTACTCCCCAGGCTTTGCAGCTAGGGGTGGCCATGTGATAATCTAAGCCAATGAGAAATAAGTGGAAGTCATTCAGTAGGGTTCCAAGAAGGCTCTACTAAAGGAGTCATTCAGCTGACACATGATATTTGTTCCTTGGTCTTTTTCTTCTCTGTCTGAAATTCTATGTCAGGGCCCTGATTCCTTAAGATGAAGAATCCATGCTTGAGATATCTGAGCAGAAAGATGGGTCCCTAACAACATCCTGCCATCCCTACATACCTACCTCCAATTCCACGTTACATGAGAAAAAAAAAATAATTAGATTAAGCTACTCTCACTTAATTTTTCTGTTACATGTGACCAAACCCCCTCCCCAAAAAAAGCCTAATTAATGAGGGATCAGCATGAGACAACTAAAAAAGATTGTCAAACGAGAGTATGGAATCAGCAATACCATTCCCATTTAAAAAGCACCTAGGAGTCCTTCAGTGACTCTCACCAACCTCCCACCAAATGTTTACAAGGACCAGAAAGAAAACTAGGACTGACTGCTAATGCAGTTTAAGAATTTGGGAGGAATTTCAACTTTGATGCCGTAAAGGTAAAAATAAGAAATAATTGGTGAGTTACGGGTCACGTTTGTTATCAGAAGCACAGGAACAAGACCATAAACAAGGTAGAGAGAAATTGCCACTATACCAGCCAATGCTGCTTTCTTTCCAAATGAGAGAAATCCAACTCAAATTAGCACAAAAATTCAGGCAGAGATTAATCTAGAGGATTGTATAAAGTCATTAAGACTCAAGCCCTCTTCGTGTTTTAACTTTGGGTATGTATGTGTGAGCTGAGTTGAATAGATCTCTGGCTCCATATGGTGGCCCTATCAGCTCCAGGATCGTATTCTCTTGGGCTCAGACACAGAACAAAATAACGTCTCTCTCCTTCTCAGTCTGGGAACATTATGTCTCGTTGGCTGTGCCTTGGTCACATCCCATGTTTGAATGAATAACGGTGGCCAGGGGAACATGCAATACTCTGATCTGCCATGCCACAGCCACCGGCCTCCCCCCAGAACCAGGGGTGGGGGCACTCCTTTGAAAGCACAGGACTGTGGAAAAGCATCACTTACTGCCGGGTTCTACCAACAGGAAGAGTGAGAATGTATAGAGCTACACCTTGGCCACTTTTGCAATGGATCTGATTTTCTGAAAAGGCATCATTTTGGGAAAATGAGCTCTGGTGATATAATTGCTTCCCTA
>PVJD01008788.1:0-68993 GCA_004026545.1 Mormoops blainvillei
ACGGACCTTGGGCGGGTAGTTGGTTTGAAAAAGTTTGGATTTCCTCTCGGTGCCAGTCCTGAGGAGAGCAATGCTCAAGGCTCAAGGCTCAAGGCTCGGGGGCGAGGAAGCGGTAACTGTTGAGCCCTAGCTTGGCCAAGGGTTTCCAGGAAGTCCCGTCAGGTATCCCTAGAACCAGGAGCCTTGAGTGTTTGGGAGTCGGGCTGAGGAAAGAGGGTGGTGGAGGGAGCCCAACCTGCCCCTTTGTGGGGGGAGGGGTCCCTAGCACAAGGCAGGGGGATGTTGCCGCGGCTGACCTAACCGGTGCCCAGTGTCCGTTTTGATATGGCCACATTCCGATAATTAATTGCCTCCAGCACGTGCTCTGTAGTCACAGGAACAAAAAAGGCATAATTCAATTAGATCATCAACCGAGAAGTGGGGAGGGGAGATGCTCGTTAAGGGGCCGACCTGAGGCGGTTCAGCCAGGCCAAAACCGCGGGCGGTGGAGCTCTTCCCGGGGCAACCCGGCCCAGCCAGAGGGTGCGACTCTGAGGAGGTGTCGTTGCTCGGTGGGTCGCAGGGAACCCACATGCCCCCAAAAGGACAGTCTGGCAGCTTTGTGAACAGCAAGGCAGAGGTAGACTACTTCAAATTCTATTTAGGTTGGTTTGGATGGAGGTTGCCTTTTGGGGGAGGGGGAACCCTAACCCTTGAAATAGGGTAGATATCGAAATATCTCCAGATACGGCAAGTTACTGCGTGTGAAAACAAATACGCCCCCAGCAAATCCCTCCCGTGAGGTAATAATAATAATAATAATAATGCGAAGTTTTCGTGATTACCTGCAGTCCCTACCTCTCAACTCTCTTTTCGGAGGAGACCCTAGAAACAACTTCGGGGGACAGGCGGCTTTGTGGAGCTGAATCTGAGAGCAGAGTGGTGGCTGAAAAGAGGAGAGCACAGAAAAGTTTCCCTGCACATAGGCTAGGGCAAGTGAGAAGAGAGCTCTAGTTTCTTCGTTTCTCAGGTAGGGAAAGGACTCGCTTGACTGAGCTGGGCAGGACTGGGCAGCTTGAACCCAGGGGTCTTGGTTCTTATTTTACACTGTAACCGAGGTTCTCTCGGCAGCTTTGGCTTATTGGGGTTTACATGTGTATTAGGCGGCGTAAATTAACCAATAAATCTGTTTTATGCGTCCCCCAGTTGTATGTGGTCTGGTCTAAATATCCACATGTCTGCATGGATAGGAAGTATAATGGGATCATTTCCCTCACACTGAGTTTAAACAGTAAATAATAAAAATATTTATTTTTACATCCAAATCTAAAGCAATAAATAAAATCGGAGAAGCTGATCATTGCCAAATGAGCAAACCTTTTGAGCCGGAATTTTTGAGATTCACTTTGGAGAAGCAGGAGGGAAACAGAATGTCCAGAGGGGAAGGAGAAATGGTTTCTCTGTACAACCCAAAGCCCTACTCTGCAGCACTTTTCTCTTCATTCCAGCATCCTAAAAAACAAAACACATACAGCAAGTTGTGTTATCGGGCAGAATTTCTTTCTAAACACGTTTTCTGTGGCGTACATGAAATTATCCTAAGTTGGAGACCTAGCAATTTTCTTTAAGTCCAAGGGAAACACTGCAGCCTTTTCTTCTGTTTTGTATTTAGAAAAGACTTGCAATCTAACACTCGCAACATTTTAAAGACCCTTTAAACCCAGCAAGCGGATTTCCGTTCTGCCAATGCTTCCTGATTTATTTCAATAAATGAATCTTTGAATCCAGGAAGGGAATTATTCCAAGACACTGAATTTGGTGCCCCTGCCTCTCCTTAGTGGAGCACAAAGTGTTTCTCATTGAAACATGTCCTTGAAACTCACCATTATTGGCATTTTTTTTTCCGGTAAACGACACTTTCTTTACATAAATCCCCACCCTCTCTTGAGAGTCCCAAATCTTTTTAAGAAGAAAAACTGCAAATCGCAATAGAAAATGAAGGGGGAAGAAAGCTGGGAAAGGAATGCGTTTTTAACTCCTCTTTATTTTTATGCTAAGATAAAGCTCTTAATTGGTTTCAGGGGCTGAGCTGAACTATCTATCTCTGGAGCTCCAGGACCTTAGACACACTCACCAACAGTTCGTTTGGAGTCCAGGCTTTATCGGCTACATCAGAGTTTTCACTACAGTTCCATCATTTGACAAATGTTTTACAAGCTCTAAATACCTTTAAAACTCAATATAGAATAAACAAATAGACATCGTTAATCAACCTTTTTAAAAATATGTTTTGCCTTTGTCCTTTGCAGTCCAAAGCATACCTCTGCCCAATGTAATGAAAAGCAAAAAAAGACAGTAATGAGTCATTTTCATCGTACTTCTCAATCAGGGTGTGTGTGTGTGTGTGTGTGTGTGTGTGTGTGTGTGTTTTAAACTTTTAAACTTTGGAGACACTGTCTGAAGTAAATAGGGTTGAATCTGGAGAAGGAAAGCAAGGAGTTGAACTAGAGCTACCATATCCAGTGTGGAATAATGAAGAGAGTCCTGGAAATGCAGGAAGTGGAATGAAACCCCAGGGGGTGGACAGTACTTGGTAACCAGCCCAGTCTAGGTGCAAGGCTCATGGTGAGCTGTGGTCCTGGCCAGCTGGGTCTTGTACCAGTGAGTACCTTTACTACTCTGAGGGCACTTAGATATTAGCCTCCAGGCTCTAAGATACACTGGCAGTGGCTCTGGGTACCAGAAGGAAAAAGTCACATTGGAAAAGTATTTCCCTTTCCTTTAGGATCTGAACCCCTTTTTAGGTGGGGCGTGCCCAGGCAAGGACAGATGGAGACCAAGGCAGAGAAAGAAATACTGCAATCATGAATTTGATTTGTGTTTACAAGTTCTTCCCCAGACATCTGAAAAGATGAGGTAAAGAGATTGGATTTGGGATGTGGAGCTTGCCTAACATTCTGAAGCACATGTTTACCCAGGACTCCAAGTTCCTTCTAGATACTGAATGCTCCATTAGTTCTAAAATATAAATGATTTCAGCTCCAAAACAAGTACAGAGAAGCATTTGACTATCCTGGGGTATTTGCTCATTCTTTTCTCTGCCTTGAGACAAGATCCTGTATCCAAAATTACCTCTGTACCACGTAATGGGTTCTGGCAGTGACTCTTATCCTTGGTGCCTAGGTTTGGGGCCCCTCTGAGCTATCTGTTGTCAAGATTTATTTTCCCTTTTGGAACCTAGTCTATCATTCCCTCTTCTTCCTCCCTTCCTCCCTGGGGCAGAAACTGCATTACCTGAATTATCTTCTCTTTTGTCCAAACTGAGAATTAGAATTCCACCTAAAAAATACTGTTCCCAGCCCTTTCAACTCCCAAAGAACTTCATGTAGTTCAGGAATGGCATTTTGTAAAATTGAATTGCCTGTTGTTTTTGCATTTGATTTAGAGTCACTCATTTAATTCTTTCCTAGATGGGGGATGAAAAGAAAGGGTTTTCATAGTTTAAAAAAGTATGTCCCTCCTTTCTCCCCCTTTTTTCCCTTCTAACCCCAAACAAGACAGAGTGGGGGTCAATTAGAGTAACTTCTGGTTTGAATGCGCTTTGACAGCTTTCAAAACAAATCTGGCTCATAGCCTGTTATATTTGTATGACCCCAGGAGCCAAGAACATGTGTGTATTTTCATCTTTAAAGTGGTAGAAGTAGAAAAAGAAAGAGGAGGAGAAGGAAGGGGTGGTGGTGGTGGGGGGGGGTAGATTATACTACAGAAACTGAATGTGGCCCACAAAGCCTAAAATATTTTCTATCTGACACTTTACAGAAAAAGCTTGTGGACTCCTCAACTAGGATTGGATGGCAGCCTTAGCAGAAGCTAAGTATTCTTAATTGGTGGGCTTTATCTTCCATCACTCTCTATTTTTAAAGCTTCATTTTGAATTATATATGTTTTTCCAGCCTCACACCTCAATTATTTCCAGGGATAACTTTGACTTTGGAGAAAGGTGAAAAGTAAAGTATCTAGAGAGATACTTTATGAACTCATAATGTTATGAACTCATGGAAGAAAGAAGGGACAAGAAGAGGGGAGAGAGGAAAACAATTGTGAATATCTCAATCTTCATCTAGGTGACTTCTGACCCCAAGGGTAGTTGTATTGTCTTTCTTCTTTGGCTACAGATACATAGTTTATTGACCCTTTCTGCTTGACTAAGCCCTGAGGGGTAACTTCAGGGACCAAACCAAGCAAGGTGTTTGATCCACACTAAAGCAGATGAGCAGCCTGCCTTCAGAAAGCTGGAAGGAAGTAACCCCAATTCCTTAGGCCTGAGTGGATTCTTCCCCAATTCAACTGCTCCTCCTCACTGAGGGCCTGGAGTTCACCAATCTTCTCTTTCTCTCCCAGAAACACTCTTCTTCCTTTTCAGTCCAGACAAATACCATCACCCAGCGCATTTGGACAAGAATCTTAGGATCCCTACCTAAATGTCCCTCTTTTAAACTATAAGGGTAGGTTAATATAAAAATTCCAGGGTGGTCCCAACAACCCAATTGGTTAGCTACTGCCTTTTTTTGTCCTATTGGGTATGTTACTCCATCTCCCTTCTCTTTCCTCCAGAACCCTGGCCCTATCAGGAATTTCTCTTTAAGGTTACATTTCCCTCTGCCCTAAGCCCTTGTCCCCTCAGACTCAGCTTTGGTAGATTACACTTCACCTAGAGTTTTCCAGAGGGGCCTTTGTAGAAAACCAACTTGGGAATTGGGTTACCCCAGCAAGGTCAAGAAAAAAAGACAAACCCAAGAAAGGCCAAGGTGACATTCCTGTTCCAGCTAAGTGAGGGTTTCATTTCTCTTCAATAGGACCAGGGGCCATTTTCATGAGGCTCTTGTGGAGGACATGAAATTTAAAGGGATTGTTCTCCTAGGCTTAGAAAAACCTTAAACTCTTGGAAAGTTGGGAAGGGCAGCAGAATTTAGGGATTTGCACCTTCTGGTGCTACCCCACCCTCCAGCCCCACCCTCTAAGGTGGCCCTCCCTTCAGAGCAGGTACTTAACCTCTTTTGAAGGAAGCCCTGTGTGTGCACTATCAACCACAAGGTCTGAAGTACTGCAGACGTTGAGGGCACATTCACTGGAGGTTTTGAGGCCCTAAGTATTGTAGATTGAAGTCCATTGTATTAACCTCTTGCTACCCCATAGAAACCGGAGGTTGAGGTCTTCTGTGTGTGTCCTTTCTTAATTTGTTCAGCCTGTGCGCATCCAAGGACACCTTCTCTTCCTCCCACAGAGTCCAAATTCCATGCTGCTGACCTGGCCCCCAAAACCTATGTGTCTTACCTTCTCTTGCCTTTTTTCTCACTGTAACAGAGAGTCCTTCAAATATCAAAGAGCTTTATTTGAGCAAGAATGCCCCAATGGGCCCTTGAGCACAGTCAAAAAGAGTTCTCGGAGCCTTTGGACCCCCTTCTCAGCCCTGTCCTTCTCTTGACCTCAACATACAGGCTTCAGTCAACACCAGCTGTGCAGAAGCCCCTCCGCAGCCATCCAAGGCTAAAGGTCAAGATTTCCTTAGGACCAAGGGCCTCTTGAAGCACATTTTATCAGCAAACATTCATTTTTCTTCTCCTGCTTCCCCACTCCATTGAGGTCTTTAATCTATCTACCCATTAAATGAAGACTAAAAAAACAAGGTCTGCAACCCCCTTTTCCCCACTGCCTCAGCAATAGTTGTAAGGGCCAAAGTTACCTCATTTCGGTGGCCTCAAGAACACTACAGAAGACCCCTCTACTCCAATCGCCTAAATATTTCTTTCCCTCTTTACAAAAAGCTCATGAATCCTTCCCTTTTACCTCTCCCTCCTTCTTCCTGAAGTGGCTTTAGCCCCTAAGTATTTCTGAAGCCAAAGGAGCCTATACTTCCTACTGATGCAAACTAGCTGCCTCAGTGGTTTATATAGCCCTTAACCACTGTGACATCTGTACACACTTGCCTGTCCTCCCCAGTTTCTAACACACCCTTAGAGGTGAAGGGGGACCCATTTCCTTTGGCTCCACATTGGAATCTCCTGAAGATCTTTGAAATATTTGGATGCCGAGACCCATCCCAGAGCTTCTGACTCACTTGGTCTAAGGAGCGGTGCTATATTATGATTTTAAAAAGCCCTTCAGGATATTCTAATAAAAGAATGGCTAAGCTAGAGTAGATCAATATCTGGAGCTCCTTTGCTCCCACTCTGCAGTTTTTCCAGGCTTACATTTTTAGCCCTGGCATCAGTACCCAAGTCTAAGATACACCAACCTGGTGTGCTCTGAGATTAAACTTTGGGTCCCCACTCCAGACTGCTATCCCTATCTGTCCCCTTTGCCCACCAGATGTCCCCATGAAGAAAAACCTCACCTTCTACTCCTACCTTCTCTGCTTTCTATGCCCTTGATGTGCCCTGGTCTGAGGTGGAAGAAATCAAGGGCTACTAGTTAATAAATGGTTTGCCCCTGGACCTGGTCCCATTCATTTTATCTCAACTAAAGAGCTACACTTTTGCTGTTACAGGATAAAATTTCCACTGGAAGACATTGAGGGATGGAGCCACTTGAAGAAAAGAGCTATTTTAATCACACTTCTCTCCATCTTACCCAGCCTAATCCTGACCTTCTTCCAGAAGAAAGGAAAAGGTGATGGAAATGGGGAGGCATTTCTTCTCACTTGGAATTGTTCTCCAGGAAAACTTTTTTTTTTTTTTGCTGTTCCCTTCCCACCCTAGGTGGACTTCCAGGACCAGTGAAGGGAGCCTTATGCCTCTCAGGTTCTGGATAATTACAAGGAACAGAGCTGTTCAGGAATCATGCAGTTTGGTCAGGCTTCAGATATATCTCTCTGAAGTTGTGGAAGGCAGAAAGAGATGGGCACAAAATGAAGTTGCAGAGTAATTTGAAACTTAACTCATTTTTTCTTAGCAAAAATATTATTTACAAGAGCAATACATTAGCTGATTTCCTCTATTAAAAAATTTATAGCTTGCCTGCTATATTCAAGATACTGTCTTAGGTATTGTGGATGGGTATGAGTAAATAGTATCATGACTGAGTCATGCACATGACTTACAAACATTTTAATACCAGGAAAGCAAATGCTGTGGTTTAAAGCTTTAGAATAAATTCATCATTAATATTATACTCATTACTTGAGTGTTTGGGGTAATTATCAGAGCTTCTTTATTATTTTTTTAAAACACAATGCTTTGTTATGTCTTTTCCAGTCCCAATATGTTACTGGAGTTTGCTGGGATGAACATCCAAATGGAACTTTTTTAGAAGAGTTTATCTTTTGATGAGCAAGAAAGACTGTTGAGTTCATTATTTTCCCAATTTGGGGAGTAGCTTCTTCCACCATATTCTACTTTTGTCCTCTTCTGCAATATTTAGTCTTCCAGATCAAGGACTCCATTTAACATTGCTTACATTCTGACCCTTTAAAGCAATATTAAAGATCACTTGGTAACAATTTGAGGTGTATTATAATTCTTCTTAATTTCACAATTCCGTAACTCCCTTAAACACTTACATACACACACAGAAGACTAGCTATATGAGAGTGACTTATATGTCAGTTCCATACATGAGCTTTGTTTCTTGAGCTATATTGTCATTTTACAGGTATGGTAGGTTAAAATCATTGTTTTGAATATAATGCTTAGAAAAATTGAGAGACAAACTGCTTCAGAAGCTGGCTTGGCATTACTCTACCATTCATCACATATCCTTTAATTTTATTGATTGTTTTTATAGTGTAGGCCCATCACAAATAATTTAATGGAGGAAAAACAGCCTTTAAAGGAAAATATAATGGAGAAAGCATATTATGCATATACTCTGTAACATTGAATTTTCTGAATTCTGATTTCTAATCACATATAAAATGAATTGTTTGTTTATTATCAAGTGATCTTTGCAGTTGTTTTAAAATTGTCATCTAAACATATATGTTGCTTATGTGTATTATTACATGGAGACTGTGCACAGAATTTTAAAAGGAATCCTTGATAATAAAGGTCATAATTTTCAGACATTTACACAAATCCCAATATTTTAACTCCAATACTTAAAAATATTTGGTGAGAAAAATAATGAATTTTCCCCTTTCTCCAAGAGAGGAAACATTGCAGACCTTTTTGCTTAATAAAACAGGCTGCAGAGGTATCCACAGCTCACTCTGATTTTTGTCTCATCTGCTTGAATGGAAAGGTGTCAGAAGGTAATTTTCCTTTGAGCAAAAGATGGAAAGGCAGTATCCCAGCCATGTGGTAGTTGCCTTCACCCCTATCCGGGCTCCCAGGCTGAAAACCTTTTCTTTTTTTGCATTTTTTTCCAGGCTGAAAATCTTGATTCCATTCCAGTTTCAGAGGAAGGAACAAATTTGGACAGGAGAGGAAAACTTATGGTCAGTCCATCAATTTACTGGGCTGTGTTCTGGGGTTTGTCTAGAGAGCCAAATCTTCACTTCTTATCCTCCCTCACCAGACTCCTCAGATTTGTACATTGTTTTCTGATGTTACCAGCCAAATGGACAAACGATGTCCTATGAGTTTAAGGCTACAACATACCTATCACCACTACCTACCAGCCTGAGCAGCAAATATTGTTGAGAGAGTGCTTCATGCGCTGGCACTATGCCAGTCTTGAGAGCTATGCTGAGACAGAAGGCAGACCACTGTCATGTGTGGGAGAGAGAGGTTCGTTATACCTGGAGCTGAAGTCTGTAGAACTTCCCAAGAAGTAAGCTTGTAGTGTGTGTGTGTGCGTGCGTGTGTGTGTGTGTGTGTGTGTGTGTGTGTAAAACTAGGCCTCCAGGCCTACCATTACTTCTCCGTCGCCTTTCTTGAGGTGCCACTTATGACAGTGCCTGAGGCACCCGCGCTTTCAGTGAGCGGATGCTTGCGAAGTCTTTTTCCTGTTGGTCAGGAATCAGAGGATCCGTTACTTTCGCACCCAGAGAGCGAAGTAGCGGAAGTTGGAGCCCGAAAACTGGGGAGAGGGCAGAAACCCCAGAGCTCATCTGGTGCCAATTGTTCCCCTCCCCCAAGCTGGAGACCATAGAGGGCCTGGGGAGGAGGGACTTTGGCTGCTGGCTGTGGTCGGGCGGTGAGGGGGAGGTGGGGAGACGAAGCTTGGCGGGCTGGGGATTACAGGTTGGCGCCGAGCCGAGCTACTCCAACAGCCTTCGTTACATTCTGGTCCCTGGAGGGAGAACCTCCCTCCCCTTCCTCTTTTCTTTCCCTCCCTCTTTTCTGCCTCCGTGGGGCGCTCGGGCCCCGTTGCTTCCCGAAGAACCAAAGTCTCAGCCTGCTGATACTGGCCCAGAGGGCATCGGGAGCTGCGAGCTTGGCTATGGGGCCGGCCAGCCCTTCCTTTTTCCTAAAGGGAACGTAGGGGCGCAGAGCCTCGGCTCTTTTCCTTGCCCACTGCCGCTTGAGAGGGGTTGTTTAATTAAAGGGGAACCCGCAATGTATACATCAGATAAAAGCAACGCGCTGAATAAACTAATTAAAACATTGTGTTTGCAACACATTTTATTTCTCTCTCCCTTTTTTGATCTTCGCTGTGTTTTAAAGAAATGTCATCGCACAGTAAAGCAAACCATGAAACGCTATTTCCTTATAGTGTGCGGCGCTTTTCAAAGGCTAGTGTGATATATTTTAGAAAAGGTATCCTGCTGTGAAAGCTTGCGTGTCTCCCCTTTACCAAACTAAGCTCTTGTCAATCACACCGAGCCCGGTCCAATCACCGAGATCCTTTTTGGAAAGCAGCTCATCCCGCTGTGCTTTTATACCGCACTCCGCAGCCTGTTTTGATGCATTTTTACCGGCACGTCCAGGGAAATGAATGATGAGGCTGCGGACAGTGCAGGCCTGGCTCCCTGAGTGCCCACCCGGCCCTAAACAGGCGCCTCCACATTGTGCACAAACCAGGCTTTCTCACGTGGCGGGCACTTCCCGGGGGTATCCCGACGTCAACTCAGGTCAATGCTGGGGACCTGGCTAATCATGGCCGCGCGATCCTTTCCACCCGGCAACCGCTGGCCTGGATCTGCTTAGTAGCCGCTCTCCTATGAACAGGCCAGTCTGTTCCGGGAAAATAGGACCTAGTTCAGTCTGACTCTGAATCTTGACCATGGGGGGTCGTGGGACCCCCTCAGGATGAGCCTACACTTCAGGCGAGTTGTGGAGAGGAGTCAGAGCCAGTCGCCCCCACGAAAGAGGTGTCTTTATATGGCCTTGCTTGGGCTTAGGCTAGGGCATTGGTTTCTAGCAAAGAGCAGTTTTCTCCTCTCCCTGCCTCAGCCTTCCGAGAAAGGCCCTTCTCCCCTCGAGGGGCCACGGAACAACGCAGACCCTGAAAACGCTCGCAGAACCCTAGCCATGATAGAGAGGCCCAGCTAGAGGCAGAATAGATGGCCTTGGGCCGGGCCGAGTCCACAGTTCGCCAGTCGGGCCCAATGAACCACGGAGCTGTGGGGCAGGTGAGGGTAGTCCCGAAAGGCCAGGTATAAACTCGTAAACCACTGCTGAGAGAGACAGAACACAAGAGAGAAGGGGCCTACGCCCGCGTCTTTCCTGGATGCAAGAAAAGGTTGGCAGGAGCTGCCCAGCTCCAGAGTATCACAGATTCCTCCCCCTTCCCCTCCCTTTAGTCAGCCTCTTTTAGGGCTGAGGGCTCTCCCCACTGTGGTGTTGTGGAAGCTTTTGATCTTCTTGTTGGCTCCCTAGCTCTGGGAGCGGAGACAAGGGAAGAGGCTTTGTGGTCCTCCTTTCCGGCAGTGCCGGGAATCGTTGCCTGCTTTGTTCCCAGTTTCATTTCGAAATTGAACCAGGAGAGTGAGGTTTGGCTAAGATCTTGGGAATGATCAAGTGAAAGCTGTGTGATATTTATGCATTTGTAGAATAGATCAAACTCCGAATTTTGAAATTGTCATCCAATGTGATCCACCCATCCATTCTGCCCCCCTGCTCTTACTTCTCTGTCTCTCCCTAACATATTAATACATACACCTCCTTGTCTCTGATTACACTCACTCTCTGTGCACGTTTGATTTCCACAGCGCTAGGACACCGCCCCTCTCCAGCGCCCAGGCACAGTTCTTTCCCTCTCCTTTCCGTCTCTTTCTCTAGCATTTCCTAAACGACTATCATTTGTTGGCAGGGGCCCAGGTTCATCCAAGAGCCAATGACAAGGGGAGGGGAGAGCTCAGCTTCCCCGAATTTTTGCTCATTCCCCAGGCTCTCTCTCGTTGGAAGTGAAATCGTTGCCCAACCCCGTGCTTTTCCGGGGGTCTCCTCAGTGACGATCAGATCCTCAGGCTGACCCTAAAGCGAGGAAAGAAGAACCCCCTATCCTCCCTTACAGCCCGGCCTCTGTGTCTGGGCCCAGGCGGTGGTTGGGACGCTGATCAACTGGAAACCTTGCCCAACACTGCCCGGAGTTTTACGGTTCCCAAGGGCTCCCTTCATCATCACTTCACGGCCTGATCCGCGAAGAGCAGGCCCTGCTGGTTGATACCTTCTTTAGAGTTTCCTCCCCGGACTCATGCACGTAAAGCCGCGGGGTGGAAGAGGGTCGCCCCCCTCTCGGTAAGGAGGAGAGTTGCTGCTGCGTGATGTACCCGAGGAGGCCTTAGGAGTCAGCCAGGAAGCCTGCCTCAGGGTTTGCTCCCCTTCCCAGTTTTGTAAGACAAAGGGTGGGGCTTTGCCTTAGGCGAAGTTTGCAAGTCAGAAAGTAGGCCCATTGCTGGGACCTCAGGAGCCTGTCCACAATGGGATACAGGGGCTAGGGATTTCACCAGCCTTGGTTTAGCAAGTTGACAGGATCAGGATTTTGCTGTGTCCCTTGGGCCATGCTGGTGCAGTCTCTGAGGGGCAGATCACACGGAAATTTCTGAAATGCTGGGTACAATGGGGAGTCAAGTGAATTCTTGGTATATAAGTATGTTCAAATGAAAAAACCCTGAAAATGGCCCTGGCTGGGTGACTCAGTTTGTTGGGGCATCGTCTCATGGACTGAATGGTCGCGGGTTCGATTCCCAGTTGCGGCACATGCATGGGTTGTGGTTTGGTCCCTGGTTGGGGCATGTACCAAAGGCACCCGTCTCGAATCAATGTTTCTCTTCCTCTTTCTGTGCCTTCCTTCCCCCTCTCTAAGATCAGTGAGCATGTCCTCGGATGAGGATTAATAATAATCATAATCATATCCTTTTTAAAAACCTGAAAATGGGCTCTTTTGATGAGGGAAACTATTTGTTGCCTCCTGCGAACAGGTTATTATGTTTTTGTAAACATTGCATCATGGCTCTGAGGACAGGGTCAAGCATTTAGGTTTCTATTTCCAGACACAAAGCAGTTTAAGTGTGATCTCAACAGCTGTAATAGGCAGTTTGCCAACAGCTGTGGCAGGAAAACGAGCACTCAGACACGGGCAACAAGCCACGGACCTCTGGGAAGCCTTGTGGCTACCTGAACCCAGTTGGAAGAGCCTGAACAAAAGCCAGCGCTGGGTCTTCCCCAATCCACTCTTTCGGGCCACCTCGGACCCAGACAAGCGCCCCTCCCACCCTCATGCTAGTCCCTCCTGGGCTCTCTCCAACTGCCTAAGTACTTGACCAGTTCTTGTTTTAGAGCCCCAGTGCCAAGCCAGGAAGCCCAGACCGAACCCAGGATGCTGCCTGAGCTTCCTCTCCTAGCATTTCACTCCTGCAGCCTGTTTTCACCCTGGCTCACAGAAGACAGCCACCTGTACCAGCTCTTCCCTGGAGCCTGCTCTTGTCTTAAGCCAAACTCAGAGGAGTGGATGGCAGTCAAGGCCCCAGGCCATGGAACTAAGAAGATTTACTGCTGCCTGGGCAAATGAGGTGACCTCCACTCTTTTGATCTAGCTCTTCTCTTGGAGGATGGGGAAGTTGTAGGCATGGCAAGGTGTGTGAAATCTAATTTTGAGAGAAAGGACAGTGTCACATATCATTCAAGTTGGAATTAGGAGCTGGCTTCCAGCCTCACCCAGGCTCCTATAAATTGAATGAGGTTGGGCTAATCCTGACCCATGTCCAGGCCTCAGTTTCTCCTACTGTAAAAGAAAGGGTCTTTCTAGTGCATCTCGTGACATAGATTCAGTCAAATGGATACACTCCAGCCTGCCCCCCTTACTCCTCTCTCACAAGGTTTTCTACAAACGTTCTTTGAGCCCATCTATCCTCTAAATGGACTTAGTCTTCTACTACCTCCTCTGTCCCCAGAGCCCGGCCTGCTGGATGTTTTTCACTGCAGCAGCCACGGGTTTCTAGCAACCTTGTGGCGCAGCACCTCCTCACCTCAGTTTCTGAGCCTGGCGGTCCTGAAGGCCCAGGGATAACCTCTCTGCAGCAGCAAGGGTGGAGTGGGGGCTCATTTGGCTCATCTGGCCGTGCCATTCATTCCCTGGACTTCGACCTCAAGGGGCTGACTGCACTCCTTCTCTGGGGGACAGGGGGCCACTTTGCTCCTGAGCTGCCTCTTCAAAATGGGGGTTTTGTAAGTGCAGGGATCATAACAATAACGCGACTGAAACTCCTGCTAAAAGACGCAGCGGATCCCAGACTGGGCCCAACTAGGTCCGGGCTGTCCAAGAGCGTGAAGATGCAACATTCTGTTGGCTCTCCAGTGCCGGGCTAGATCACTGTCTGGTTATAAAACCACACCGATGCAGAACACGAGACACAAATAGCTCCTTTCCTGCACCATGTGACCATTTCCTCGGTGTGACCTCTTGTGCCCCACATGCTAGGGAAAGGCTATAGGTGAAGATTACAGTCTTCTGTTGAATCCCCTCCCAGCATGATGCCGGTGTGGCGTGGAACAATCCCCACTACGCTGCTGTTCCGATCCTGCCCCTGCCACCACTGTTTCCCGCCGGGCATCTTCTCCTTTCGCTTTCACCTGCCTCGGGCGCTGAGCACTGCATCCGGGCCAAGAGGCAGGTGGGAGGAACATGTCCCTTGCTCTCCCCAGTGTCAATGATCAGGAACGAACAATCCGGGAGCTAATATTTGGCGCTCTGCACAGGAGGCCTGATGACCCTGAAAGGCCCTGGAGGGAACACCTGTCTTCCCACCACTCCCAATCTGGCTTTTCTCTGCCAGTTTGACCACCACAAAACCATCCTCTGGTTTGTCCTGTGCACCGACTAGCCCTTCTTTTCTTTGCGTTTATAATTTTCTTAGACTTTCATGCCAACTAGTTTCTCCCCGTTAACACCTGCTTCCAGCCAGATCAAAGTTGCCTCCTTTCTCAGCTTCCCCACCTCACCTTTGACTTTGCAGTAATTTAGAAAATGACTTCACAACTTTGCAAAAAATAAGATATTCAGAGCGCTCTGGGAAAGCAAGAAAAGAGTGATTATATTTAGCATCTATTAAATATAAGGGGCTGAAGATAAATTGTCTCAAGAAACTCCCTCCACAGCCCTCCAAAATTGGTACTATTATCTCTCATTCTACATGTAAGGAAACTGAAGTACAGGGCTGAAGTGTGTTGCTTCCAAGAATTTAGAATCTAGTAGGCATCTCCTCCACCGAACTCCACCCAAGTATGAAGCCTTCTCTCTTAACCGGTGCTGTAGCCTTTAACCTCTTTACCTCCTGAGGCTGGAAAGTGCCAAAATTGAAGGACAGGCTCTAAGTGGGAGAAATAATTACCCACCCCATCTGACTTCAGCAACAGCCTGGTGTGAGGTTCGAGATCTGGAGTCATGTCTAGACTACTGCTGACCTGTCATGGTAGTTGGGGACTTCACGTTACCTCTCTGTTTCTTCCTCATCTTTAAACTGGGAATAATATTAATCCCCTACCCACCTACCACTTCATTGGGGCATGTCAGAATCAGGGGAGAATATGTCTGTGATACTGTACATGTACAATGCACTGTTGAAATTAGCTGATCTTGGAGAACTAATGCAGGATTTGAGGGTCCTTGTCCACCTTGGATGCCAGGCTTGACACCAGTAGTCTTTGTCTCCTGAGGTGAGCTTGCACAGACCTCAGCTGAGAAGTCTCCTGACCTCTCTTGGAGCTGCCTCTGGAGCATGACTCTGCATGATTTGTGATCCAGGAGCCTGTTGTAGTACACAGAGAGTCTATGAGAGAGTTACAGGGTGCATCTGGTAACACAGGTTGTTTGGAAAATACCTTGTGAGTTACAGAGCACCCAGCTACTCTGCTTGGTATTTTCAAACTCACTTGGGGCTACAAGTTTGAGTCTGAAAAGTGTGGGGTCAAATATAAACAGGAGTGACTACACATGGTTCCTTGTAGACATTCCAGAAAACTTGTACACAGGAAGCATTTGGGTGCGTGCTAGCACCACCATGGCAGAGTCTTTCCAACCAAGCGAACTGTACTCAACCTAGCCTCGAGGGCTCCTAGCTTTAAAGGGGGAAATGAGCACAGCTTTTGGCTTTGAAAAGGTCAAAGTAGAAAAAGTGTGGCACTTTTTTGATTATTCGAGTGTTTCAGAATGGGGTACGGAGGAATAAGTAAATAAGTGAATAAATACTGCTCTTAGCCTTGACAAGCATGTCTGGCGCAGGTCCTGAGGGGCTTTAGGACAGGAACTCAGGGTGCCTTGGGAGAAGCAGTAGCTTTTGCTGTTAGTCTACTTGGCATGGGGATCAGTGGCCCAACCGCCCCCACCTCAGAATGTCAATTTTAACTGGCTTCTACACTCTGTGCAAGGTGAGATTATGGGGAATCAAGCCTGACTTCTCCACCCCACAACAATCCCTCTCTCTCTCCTTTTCTCCCTCCCCACTCTCTTTGTCTCTTTCTCTGTGCCTGCCTTTGTCTTTCACAAACTCCCTCTCACAAACGTACTTCATTCATTCATTCACTCATTCTCTCTGTCTCAAATGTCCTGTGGTCAGTGCACAGGCTTTGATCAAATCACTTTTAGGAAGGTTTGAATCTCTACATCCTGTCATTAACTAGCTTCTTGACCTGGGACAAGTGGCTTAAAAATTATGTGAAAGGAGGTTAAAAATTTGTCTGTTTTTAGGATTTTCAGGTGAACTAAATGAAAATGAATGAACGACACATAACAGTGATCATTCAGTGATAGCTACTAATATGAATAAAGTAATCTCTGATAAAGTGATTTCCTGTGTAGTGTGCCAAATCATGCAAAGTGGCTAGAAGGGGTAAATGTGTTTCACCATATTTGTGGCATCTTATAAAAAATGTGTCATATAAAGTTACTTTTAAAATCTCTTCCAAACACGAGTCTATGATTACAGCACCTTATCCTGTCTCCCATGATACCAACTGATGACAGATGCATTTTTCTCTCAGATCCACAAAGAGCAATTCTATTGCCATCTGGAGATGCCCTAACTGACCCTTATAAATCCAGATCTTACAAGGGCTAAGCTGCTACCTCACTGCCTCCCTATAATAGGGCAAGTCTTCCTTGATCCAGTGGTCTATTGCTGCCCAGGCCAACCAAAGATCCTGACCATTAGGAAATGTTGTGCAAGAGAAAGGCTGTCTTTTCCTTCATTTCCATTCCAATGTGTTATCAGGTGAAGTTAAGATAAGAAGATTATCAATAGCAGCCCAGAAGTATGGGAGGAGTCACAAAATTAAACCTAAGGAATTGGAAGTAGAAGGTAAGGAGGAAGCTGGCCTTGATCTACAGGAAGGGTGGGGGTTGGGAATATACGTGAAACTCCTGCAACCCCATCAGTTTCCCTTTTTAAATTACTGCTTAATTATCTACAGCTCAACTCAACTCCTTCTCCTAATTAGGTGCCCAAAAGCATGACAATGCCTCACAATGCCTCAAGTCAGTCGTGGACCTGAGCTCTGCCAGTAGAAGAATGGTGGAAATATAATCTCAAAACAAAGAAGGTGATGAAGTGGAGACAACACTGGGCACCTGAATTGGGTGCCCTAAACTAACCAAATGACCTTGGACAAGTCACTTAAGCTATCTGGGTTTCTGTTGAATTCATGTGTAAATTTGAGATAGCTGGCCTAGATGATCCCTACAAGCCCATCCACTCCTAAGGATCTATGACAAAAGTCGTTTGTAAAAAGTCAAGATCCAGTTTGACAGCATTGAGAGAATAGTTGGGTGGAGCCAGAATAGGGCCAGGGGGCATGGCTTTTCTAGCCTCCTTGGATTATTTCTGAGCAGAGGGTTTTTCCTTAGAAAGAGACAAGAAATATTCATGATCTACTACTTCACAAATCCAGATCAAGGGAAGGTGCAGCCTAACATAAAATGAGGCAGGTTACTGTGGTCTGGCGAGAATGCAGTGACCCCTTTCCTGGGGTCATGATGATCCCAGGTTCCAGCCGAATTGAATCCAGGTTCAATTATAGTTGAAGAGTCTATATTCCTTAATTGCACCTGTATTGGACAGAATTTTATGTCTCTGGAAAATTACTTTAAATTCCTGTGTTTTTGCTTGGTCTTGGTTAGCGTAACTGTAGGCAGTGGCATTGGTTCCCTTGGGAGTTCACTAGTCAAAAATCGGGTGGGGTTTTGTCTCTCAATCCTTTCCGAGCATTTGGGTGCATGCTAGCACCACTGTGGCGGAGTCTTTCCAACCAAGCAGACAGCACTCAACCTAACCTTCAGGGCTCCTAGCTTCAAATGGGGAAGCTACTTGAAGGGAGGGCACAATTGTCTTTCAGAGGCATCTGACAGTGACAAGGTTGGCAACCCTACCCAACTGATGTCCTTGGCAGGATTATATCTATTTTAGCTTATGAGTTATGGGCTGAGTAGTTCTGGAGTCCTTAAATATCAACCACAAGGAATATTTTCACAAGTAAGGATAATCTTTTAACATCCAAGTAATAAACCATGGAAAGTATTTCTCAATTAAGAAAATGATTTCAGTGTACTCCTTACATTTGGATTTGGTTTGTACCAATTCAGTTCTTATTAAGTCTCTGTGATACGCTCTTCAGATAGCCCTTTCTGTAATCAATGACTCCCTAACTTTAAGCCATCCTCATTTGAGTCACAGCATATGTTCAGGTGCCTTTTAATAACTTATATTTCCTCATGTCAAAAATCTAAACATGTGTATGAAGAGAAGAAAGAGAATTCTAAGCTGTTGTGGCATATGTGAATGTAGTTCGGTTCACATTTCTGTTCAATGAAATAGCAGGGTATTTAGATAGGCAACCTTATTGGATTTAGGAAGAATCTACCCTTGCTTGGGTTCTCATATGCTTTGGATTTTCTGAGGAGAGGAAACAATGTGGTTAGGATTAAAAGCTCTAAAAATACCATGGCTTTGTCCTGGCTAACAAGTAGAATTATGTGGCTTTGGCCATGTGAGTCTAGTGTCCATGGGTTTGCATGCTATATGCTCAGATAGTTGTTCTGAATATAATTTTGGAGAAGTGCACTTTGTTGTTTACAATCTTTTTCTGTCTGACTTGGAGAGGCAAAGTTTTTCTTATACTCTCCGGGTCAAGATTTATAGTCATTGACACCTTGGATGATCGATCAGATTTATTAAAAAAAAAAAAGAATCTGTTTGACTGGTATAGGGGTATGACCCATCTTATTGTTCAGTGGTTTCTGACTTGGCCTTTTCTCTGTGATTTAATTTCTTGCCTATTTTCTAATTATTTCAATCACATCTGAATACCATCTATAATGTATTTTCTTAGGTGAATGCCTTTCAAATTCTAATCTGTAGTGTCCTGCCTCATAATAGGAGGAGAAACAGTAATTTATAATCATGTTAACTCAACATTTAAGTAAAAGAGGCTTCCTTATGTGCTCATGAAAAGTGGAAAGTCTGTCTCAGCCCTGGCATTAAACAGCTGTGTCACTCTGGCAAGTTATTTAAATTCCCAAAGCCTCAATTTCCCCATTTGTGAAGAGAATTATGTTGATAAATAAAGGGTTACTACAGTGCCTGGCACCTAGTTAGTATGGAGTAAATGTTTCATAATCTTCTCAAAAATTTCCCTATGTGTCTGTAAGAGAACTTCTCAGACATTTAAAATTGAGAACTAAAAATGCAGGGAAGGCTTTGGCTTAAATTATAACTGGATTGGGTTTACCTGTATTCAACCCCATTTTTAAGAGATAGTGCAGAGTAAATACACAAATCAAAAGAAAGGTTGTAGTTTGGGTTTTCTATTATTGTTTTTGTGTCTGAAAAGTAAGCCAAGGAGCAATTTCAGATATCTACTGTATGCCCCTTTCTGTACCATGAACCACAAGAGATCATAACTCCTTAGCTCTCCTCCTCATTATCCTGTCAGCTCCTCCTCAAGGAATAAGAACTGTGTCCTTCTTTTCACTGCCTCCTCAAAATATAGCCCAGTGTGTGCCTTGTACTCATGATATAAGAGCTATTTTTAGTGCAATACTGGATTAGTTTTAGGTGCTAAATGACATAAATCAAAGGCAAGATTTCATATAATACAAGAATACTAAGCAAAGCAGCAATAGGCTTAAGCAATCCTTAAAGACTGTGAATGGAGCATGCCTGAGTGTGGAGGAATTTCCAAATTGCCTTTCCTCAAAAAATGCAAAAAGCAAAAGCAAAACAAAACAGAACAAAAACCCAAACTGGAAACATGTGTCTAGAGATAAAATGAGGCTGTACTGTGAAACATAATGATATGCAATTTCTACAATTTCTTTGTAAATCCCCCAAAGGTTTTTAGCATTGTTAGCTTATTGTTTGCATATTTGACAAATTGAAGCGTAGTTTGCCTTTTGTAATTAGGAATACTTACAGATCTCTTCTTTGTGAAAATGGAGAAGTCCCACTTTGGTGTATGTCAATACTAACTTTGCTACTAAATAATTAAAATGACCCTTTCAAAGTAATAGCCTGAGTAATCAGCACTCTTCAGTCATTTATGCTTAGAAATAAAGCTCAGTGGGGCCATAAATGATACAGGTTAACTTGCGTTATAAGAAATACCACCACACACACAAATTCCATATGGCAGTAAGTCCCACTGATGGTCCTGATGGCTGGATTTCAAGCGCTGTTTGTTACAGCTGAGTTTGGCACCAGCCCACACAGTTTGTTCTAGCAGGATTTAACTTGTTACTGAAGCTAAATTCTGGGTCCCTGTGAGGCCTGACGGCTGTGGATGGAGTCAAGGATCAGTCATGGAGAATGGATGCCATGCAGGTCTGCTTGCAGACACAGCTGAGAGTCCTATGTAACCAGGAGCAGCAGGATTTGTCTGATTGTAATTCTCAGTACTGCTAATTGTAACTGTTCCCTGGCTAAACGACTCATTGGTGTATTTGCTGGTGATGGTAAAAAACCATCATTAGCACATAATTCCAGAATGGAGTGATTCATTGTTTCTGTTGGTAAAGCATGTTCTAGGATGAACAGACACCCTAGGCAAA
Source organism: Mormoops blainvillei (assembly GCA_004026545.1). Taxonomy (NCBI): domain Eukaryota; kingdom Metazoa; phylum Chordata; class Mammalia; order Chiroptera; family Mormoopidae; genus Mormoops; species Mormoops blainvillei. Next base: position 20,401 of record PVJD01008788.1, read on the forward strand.
CTTGTAATGATATTTTAAAAGGAAGTCAGGAAATCTCAATATAGAACTCAGAAGACAGGAACAATTATGCAAAATGGAGTCAACTCATTGGATTGTTTTTAACCTAGACTCCTTAAACTGAAAATATCAAGAGGATGTAAATTAGCCAGTGAACACAAAAACATTTTCTAGGGGCTTGTAGCAGGAGAAGATGCAAGGAAGGGAGAGAACAGAGTCATAATAAGATAATACTATCGCTCTAAATAAAAGTGATATTCTATTCATTTCTTCCATCCAGATTATAGGTTGCAAACATCCATGAGTTTTCTCTATCCCACATTCCTTATTTTTTCTTTCACTTTCTCTGTGTCTGCTATTTTAATGTATTTTAGATAGAAAATTTGGGGGCTTTTAATATTTTCCCTTTTATATGCCCTCAATTCATTACCCTCAATTCATTAGGGGGTAGTCCTCCCCCTAACACCTGAAACCATGGACAGACTCTTATTTGTATAACTCTAACTTCATGATGAGCAGGAAATCATTTAAACAGGCTTAGATGTTCAGTAAGGAATGTCCTATTGTGTTCTTCTCAGGAAAAGAAAAGCCCAAACTTAATATTCACTGTATGAATAGGGAATAAAGTTCATTCATTCATTCATTCATTTAATAGGGTTCACTGAGTGCCTACTCTCTATCAAGCACTGTGCCAGGACTTCCCTCTCCCCAGTGTAAGAATTCTTTAATAAAGTAAAATGTGAACATGTGATCCAGTTCTATTCTGCTTCTTTTATATATTATACATACACTGAAAACCTACAAGTATGTATCAAGTACTGCTTAAGATGCTGGGACACAAAGATGAATGAAAGACAATTCTTTGTCATCAGGTATTTGCAGTCTAGAGGAGGGAGGTAAACAAGTAAACAGACAAATATGATGCGACTTTCTGCAGTTACTACAGTCTAATTATGAAGCATGAATGAAGAAATGTCATTTCTTATTAGAAATAATCTTAAGACCTCCCAAGTCTTGAGAGAGCTCTAGGAATATTCTCAATTGATGAGAATGGACATAGAGCCAGTGCTTATCTCCTTCCTTGTTTTTACTTTCCTTTGGGGTTCTCTCATTTGGCTTCCCAATGCTACCAGCTCCTTATTGATTCATTTTTTTCACCCAATAAGCACATACTAATTTTCTACTATGTAGCAAGTATTATACAACATGGTTCAGTTACTGGGATAAGACACTGTTTCAGCCCTCAAGGAACTTGAAATCTCGTGAAGAGATAGACAAGGATGGAGCCCATTACATTTGGCACTTACACAGCGTGGTAAAAACATATATACTGCAACTTACTGGTCACTATCCAGTTATGCATTAGGTCTGTGTTAGGTGTTGGGTATAATAATTACAATATAAATCATTATATTTATTAGTTATTAATTTTGCATTAAAATCACAGTTTTAGTGATTAAAATGTTATTATTACACCTAAGATGTTTTGAATGCTTATGTTTCCAGGCACTTTACCTGTAGCGCTCATTTAAAACAATCTCCAGTCCTGACCAGTGTGGCTCACTGGGTTGGACATTGTTCCACAAAGTGAAAGGTCACTGGTTCCATTTCCAGTCAGGGCATATGTCTGGATTGTGGATATGGTCCCTAGATGGGGTGTTTACAAGAGGCAGCCATGGATGTTTCTCTCTCATATCGATGTTTCTCTCCCTCTATTTCTCCCTCCCTTCCCCTCTCTCTATAAATAAATAAATAAATAAATAAATAAATAAATAAATAAATAACAATGTCTGGTGTGCAGGTAAGAAAACAGTCACAGAGAGATTCAAAAACTTGTTTAAGCCCCCATGGCTAGTTAGTGGCAGATTCGGAATTGAACTCTAAGGGCTATCTGAATCCAAAGCTTACATTCTTATCTAGCACTCTACCATAAAGAAAATCCAGCCTCTGGCCTCAAGATACTCACAACAGTGGGGAAGATGGAGAAGAAAACATATAATTATTACACCAAGGGACACTGGATGAAAGTGGAGAAATACATCTTTGTTGAGGGTATTAATTAGAAAAGAAAATGATAGCAGATGATTCTTCCTTGATTTAAAACCAGAAAGTCTCTCAACTTCATGTTACTTTGGTAAAATATACATAACATAATATTTATCACTTTAACCACTCTTTTTAGATTTATTTATTTATTTATTTATTTTTAGAGAGCGAGAAGGTAGGGAGAAAGAGAGAGAGAGAAACATCAATGTGCGAGAGAAACATCAATCTGTTGCCTTTCACACAGCCCCATCTGGGCATGTGGTCCTAGGTTGGGCATGTGCTGTGACCTACAATCAAACCAGTGACTATTTCACTTGCAAGTTGGCATTCAATCTATTGAGCTACACCAGTTAGGGCTTACTTTAACCACTTTTAAGTGTACAATTTAGTGATATTCACTACACTTAAATTGTTGTACAGCAATCACCACCATCTGCCTCCAGAACTTTTTCATCATCCCAAACTGAAATTCTGTAACCATTAAAAAACAACTTATCACTCCCCCTCATCCCACCCCTTCATAACCACTATTCTGCTTCCTGTCTCTATAAATTTGACTATACTACTTGCTTCATATAAGTAGAATCATACAATATTTGTCCTTTAATGTCTTAAATATTGTACTTAGCATAATGTCACAAGGTTCTTCCATATTGTAGCAGTGCATTCCTTTTTATGGTTGAATAATATTCCATTGTGTGTATATAGCACATTTTGTTTATTTATTTCATCTGCTGGTGGACTTTTGGGCTCTTTCCAACTTTCAGCTATTGTGAATAATGCTTCTATGTACAAATATCTGTTTAAGTCCCTGTTTTTAGTTCTTTTGCAGTGGAATTGCTGGGTAATAGGCTAGTTGTATGTTTAACCTTTTGAGAAACTGACACTGTTTTTCCCACAGTGGCTGCATTATTTAACATTCCTACCAGCAACACGCTAGAGTTATAATGTCTTTACAACTTCATTGACACTTATTTTGTTTGTTTGTTTTTAAAATTATAACTATCCTATGAGATATGAAGTGGTATGTTACTGTAGTTTTAATTTGCATTTCCATAATGAGTAATGATGTGCATTTTTTCTTTTTTAATATGTTGTATTGATTATGGCATTCCAGTTGTCCCAATTTTTTCTTCTTTGCCTCTTTCCACCTGGTACCCATGTTCCCTTCAGCAATCCCCCTTTAGTTCATTCCCGTGGGTCATGCATATAAATTCTTGACTACTCCATTACCTATACTGTTCTGAACATCTCCCTGTCTATTTTGTGCCTACCAATTTGTGCTTCTTAATCCCTGCACCTTTCCCCATATTTCCCCCCTTCCTCTGCCAACTGATAACCCTCCAAATGACCTTCATATATGTTCCTATTCTGTTTGTTTGTTTAGTTATTTAGATTCAATTATTGATACTTGTTAATTTATTGCCATTTTAATGTTCATTGTTTTGATCTTCTTTTTCTTATATAATTCCCTTTAGCACTTGATCTGCCCTTCAATTCTAAGTGATAGCTTTGCTGGATAGAATAACCTAGGTTGCAGATCCTTGCTTTTCATCACTTTGAATACTTCTTGCCAGTCCCTTCTAGACTGCAACATTTCTTTTGAGAAATCAGCTGACAGTTTTATGGGAACTCCTTTGTAGGTAACTCTCTACTTTTCTCTTGTTGCTTTTAAGATTTTCTCTTTATCTTTAACCTGTGGCATTTTAATTATGATGTGTTTTGGTGTGGTCCTATTTGAGTCTATCTCGTTTGGGATGCTCTGTGCTTCCTGGACTTGAATATCTATTTCCTTTGCCAAATTAAGGAAGTTTTTTTTTTTTTTCATTATCTTTTCAAATAGGTTTTCAAATTTCTTGCTCTTCCTCTTCTCTTTCTGGCATACCTATGATTTAGATGTTGGTATATTTCAAGATGTCCCATAGTTTCCTACATCTATCCTCATTTTTTTTGAATTCTTTTTTTCTTCCTGCTCTTCTGATAGAGCATTTTTTCTTTCCTTATGTTTCAAATCATTGATTTGATTTTTGATGTCATCCCCTCCACTGTTGTTTCCCTGTAGATTTTTCTTTATTTCACTTAATGCAACCTTCATTGTTGCCTGGGTCTTTTTTATGCCATTGAAATACCCAAGGAGTTCCTGGAGCATCTTGATAACCAGTGTTTTGAATTGTGTATCTGCTAGGTTGCTTATTTTGTTTGGTCCTTTTTCTGGAGTTTTGTTCTGCACCTTCATTTGGGCCATTTTTCTTTGCCTCCTCATTTTGGCAGCCTCCCTGTGTTTGTTTCTGTGTATTAGGTAGAACTACTTTGACTCCCTGTCTTAGCATGCCTGCTAAATTGTATGGGGCAGAGCCTTAGGTAATTTTCAGGGAAGGGCAGCCCATGTCATTGCTCTGTTGCTCGGTGTGGGGAAGGTCTCACAAAGGGGACAATGTCGCTTCCTGGCCTCTGGAGCTTTGCCTTGGAGGAAGCTGTCTTCCCACTTGCACTCTACTTTCTCCTCATATGCCACTTGTTCCCTTCCAGCAGTTGCCCTGGTACTGAATCCCAGAGGGGGTGGATCTGTGTGAGTCCTAGGTCCATTGCTGGCCCTTTAAGAGGTTGCAATTTCTTCTGCTGCCCCAAATCCCACTGGTTTTTATAGCCAGAAGTTATGGGGACTTATCTTCCTGGCACTGGGACCCTGAGCTGTGTGGTCTGGATTAGGGCTGGGATCCCTCACTCCTGAGGGATCCCTCCCATATCTTATCCACCACATGTGGGTGTAGGACCACCCGCACCTCCGTCTCCACACCTCTCCACATCTTCACCCCTCCTATCCTTCTGGAAGAATGTGGCTTCTCTAAATTCTTGGTTGTTGGGCTTCCATACAGCTCAATTTTCTGACAATTCTGGATGATATCTGTTTTGCAGTGTAGCTGTATTTTTTGCTATAGTTGTGTGTGGAGGTGAGACATGCTTACCTATGCCTCCATTTTGACCAGAAGTCTATTGTGCATCTTTTCATGTGCTTATTGACCATTTGTATATTTAATTTGGAAATATATTTATTCTATTATTTGCCCACTTTTGAATTAGGCTGTTTGTTTTTTGTTGTTGAATTGTAGCAATTCTTTATATGTTCTGGATATTAATGCCTTATCAGACATATGGTCTGCAAATATTTTTCCCAACCAGTATGTTGTCTTTTTACTTTCTTGATAGTATCCTTTAATGTACAAATGTTCTTAATTTTGAGGAAATCTAATTTCAATTATTTTTCTTTTTTTGCTTATGCTTTCAGTGTCACATCTATGATATCGTTGTCAAATGAAATGTCATGAATATATTCTCCAATGATTTCTTCCGACTGTTATAGCTTTAGGTCTTGTATTTATGTCTTTGATTCTCTTTGAGTTGATTTCTATATATGGTTTAAAGTAAGGGTCCAAATTCATTCTTTTGCATGTGGATATCCAATTTTTCCATCACTGTTTGTTGAAAAGGCTGCTCTTTTCCTAATAAATGGTTTCGGCATCCTTGCCAAAAATCAATTCACCATATATGTGAGGGTTGGTTCTATTTTGAGTGTGGGCCTCTTTCACCATCGTGAAATAGACTCTAAGTTTAGTTGACTGGGAAGGGAGATACCATGCCCATGGGGCTTAAAGATTGCTGAACAAGGCTTAAATAGCACAGCTTTACCTCTCATCTCAACACAAAGGGCAGTATGATTCCAAAAACATGTTAAACATATAGCAGTTACACTCATAAGCTTTGCCTTCTATATTTTAGGCACTCAAATAAGTATTTGTTGGACAAATATTAAAAACACTTTATTCATTTGGTAACAATATAATAAAATGCAGTTTCTATATTTAAAAATGTTGTAATTTCTATAAAAGCAAATGGAATTTCTCAAATTAGAATCTGTGACATTTTCAAATATTCTGGTGACTTCTTAACTTTAAAGGAGTTTTCAGAGTTTCAAAAAGTTCAAAGAGTTCTTTGATTATTATTCTTTCTCTCTTTTTTCCCCCTCTGGCCTTTATGTTATACAACATAGTACAGACCCAGATCTCTCTTTGATAAAAGTGCTATTAATCTTTCTCACACCTAGGAAGTGAGTACATAATGACAGAGTAAACAGATTTCTTTGCATTTACACTTCATAAACATGAAGCTGTAATAAATAGACCAAGCTGTTCATTCTCTCTCCATGGGTATAATATTCTAAGCACTGCTCAAGGTAGAATGCAATGCTGTTTTTCTATAATACTGCATTCCATACCAGCTACGTGACAAGATTCTTGGGTGTTCAATGGAATAGATGTGTCCTGCACAATCTTTAGGCAGTATTTCTTGCAAACATGTGTAGCCCACTTCTCCCTACTGGGAACCTGATATCATTTATAGGATGTTGCTTGAGGTTGGTGACTCAGTGATTTCCTATGGACAGACAGTAGGGCCTGTCTAACAGGGCCCTTTTTGTGACTGATTGCAGAGCCTCCATTGGGGAAGATCGATGGCTGGCATAGCAACAAGCTCCTTTCTCCAGAAATGAGCTCCTTTTATTAAATTTTGTCAGCTATTGATCAATTCCTGATCTACATATCAAAACATGACAAGCAGTTAATGATACACAGATCTGGTTGACTTAAACAACAATAACAAAAAATATACAAGAGAGTGAGGGTTGAATCTTTTTCTATGAATTTGGTCCAAAGATTCTAATATGAATAGTGACCAGTACAGCAAGAATACATTTGTGAGGATGTAGATGTACCAAGACAGAAAAATGGAATGAATAAAATACACTTTCACAGTAAGTTTAATTCTCTTTGGATACTTTAAGAAAGTCGTTTGTTTTGTTTTGTTTTTTTGTACCATCTGTGCTCTTATTTTACAAGTTTTATGCTGAAAGGCAGAGTAGTTGGCTAGTCTTGGGGCAGGCCAGAGCATTTTTTTCCTTTAGATATTAATGGTACCACCACTCTTATTACCAGAGCCAGGCTGCCAGGCTCTGTGTGCAAAAGAATGAGCTCGGAGAAGAGAGAGGATCCCATTGTGAAGAAGAGTGGTCAAGACCATGGATGTGACTTTGACTCATTTCCTTCCCATTTTTATTTCTTCAACTTTCTTTCCATTTCCTGGCCACTCAGCAAGTGTCTTCACTGATTTTCTCTAACCCAAACAGAAGAATGATTTGTCCCATTTAGTTGAGAATCCTCAGGGGTTCATCTTTCTTCCATTAACCAAGCTCGTGTCACTCTAAAGAATGAAAATGGTGTAACCCACTCGAGTATCTAAATTGTGGATTAAAATCACATAAAGGACCTTGATGCCAAACAAGCCACCAGAGTCCAGAAGAAAAACCATGCCTTAAAAAAAGGATGTGCACCAATATTTATTTATATTAAAGATAATAACAGTTCTGCTCTCAGTTTATTCATATTTGGCTTAATATGATTTATTTCATCTAGATCCTTATTGTTATGACAGATTATCAGGGATCCAGGAGTCACCCCCATTATTACACTTGGTGTAGTTCAGAAACTGCCAGCTTCTTATTTACTCATATAACATTGAGTATGATAACACCTCATGACAACTACTGGGAAAGGCTACATGAGATTCTGTGTTATTGTGTGAGATATACTTGTATAAGAATTTATTATAAAAATAAATTTCATTCAATAATGACCCTATTGAAAGAGCAGCCTTGAGAGCTCTGGTAGGGATTCCAAACCTGAATTAAAATGGACTATTTTGCATAGGAGGAATTAGACTCTGATAAGTGATTTCATTATGTTTAATATTATTAAAATGACTGCTGGAAGAATTAAAAGTGATTAGCTGTGGAGTATAAGTGGTGCTTATTTGCTTCTGGAAGTATCTGGGAGCTTTAAAAATTGCAATTGGCTAAAAGCAAACTAAAATAATCTAGGGCCAACACCTCTTTTATATGTGTACATGTGGATGTATATATATGCCTCTGAAAGTTTACTGGGTATTTTTTTATAGTAGTGTTCTAAGTATCATGTGGAGTAAACAACATTACTTATACATTAAAAAAATCACTGAGTAATCCAATTCAACTTAAAAATAAATGTTTGTTTGGTGGCTATTACAAACAAGGCAAGTGGCACTAGGTCCTACAAGGCAACGATAGCTAGTTTCAGAATCTAGAATATATTGATCTAAGTAATAAAGCCACAGACTGATAACAACCTCATGCACTTACAAAAATTATGCCTTATTAGACTAATCAGATGCCTTTTTTGTGACCAAAGGCTCAGTTTGTTAGGCCAAGTAGCTATTGTGACTGGCATCTAACCTGAATATGTCTTAGCTTTTGATTTGGTTTGAGAGGTCACCTGTTGTCAACTGGGAAGATAGATACTAACCCCTTTTCTTCGTTGACTGCTTTATAAACCCCTCAAGAGTGTGAATCACTGCTATTCATTCTGGAGTTTCCAGAGCACAGCATAGTACCTAGTACCCATGTTTATGCAATATATGTATATGTAATTGAAAGAGAGTTTCCAAATCAAAAGGAATTGATCAATGAGCTAGAGGTGAAGGGGAGAGCATGAGGAGTGGCAGGTGATGATCTGATGGTTGAAATGTCTGCTTAGTGCTACTATAGTCTGTCTTCCTCAGTTACCAAGGGGGCTAAAATAGATGACCACCTCTATTGTCTTGAGGCACGAGGCTGGGTGAATGAGGCAATCGGCAAGTATTCACAACTGTGTATATTTATCTCTTCTTGCATTTGGACTGGAGCTGAGGCTAGGGCTGGGGTTGGGACTTAATTTAACAAATAAAATGCAGCAGAAATGATACTGTGCTAGTTCTGGGTCTTAAGATCTGGCTGTTTTTGGATTTCTTAATACATTACGGGGATCCAGAGAGAAATTTAAACATCATTTCTTCTCAGGTTCATAGAACTTGAATTTGCTTGTCTTTTTAAATAATTCTTAAATGCATCTCACACACACGTACATGCAATTAGATATGTCCTGGCACCAAATAATAGAACCTAAGTTATAGATACTATTAAAAAGTAGTTAATATTGAATGATCAATTTACACAAAGTGTTTTATGTTGTATGATAGCTGATCCAATTAATTATGCTATTAAAGCCAAATGAAAAAATATGCCCATGGAAACAAGAATCTACTGATCCTCCAAAACTGTGAATTTAAGAAGCAGTATCCACACAAACACAATAGCTGAAAAGCAAAGAAACAAAAAAAGTGTCTGGTTTAAAGCATATGGAATTGTAGAACAAGAGTTTTCCCCAAGAAACAATTGATTTGACTGGTAGTAATAAATAAAGTAAAACTGAAAGAGTATTATGAGGCCAAATTTTAGAAGAATAAAAGAAATACCAAAAGAAATTAATTCAAGTATGTTCACTCATTTGTTGACTCTATTTCCCTTTTAACAAATATTTATTAAGGACCTACTATGACCCAGATGCCATCCCAACCCTCCTGGGGCTTAATAGTGAAGAGGAAGGAAATAACCATTAAATATCTAATTCTGAAGTCACTGGACACATTACAACTGGAAATATGCTACCAAAAAGAAGTATGGAATACATCAATTAAGTGGAAAAGAAATATTTCAGGAGAATTCAGTGGCTGATGTCAGTCTGGCTCAGGGGGTGGAAAATTCTTAAGAGAGAGATGGAAAACAAAGAGTTGCTGGGACATAAACAGGGGAAAATTGAATGAGTACAATCATGTGGTGTCTAAGCCTTAGAGTCAGTGAAGTATAAAATAAGTCAGGAAAAGAAACTGAAGGGGTGATTATAGATTTGCTTATTCCTCTTATTGTAAAAGAAGTATTAATTACTGAAGAAACCAACAAGTTCATTAAAAAAGAGAGTGAGGTTTCTAAGAGGTGACAATCACAGAACTGAAAGAGGCAAGAATGGAACAATTAGCTGGAGGCTGTGAAAGGATGGGCCGGGTGCAAACAGGAAGATAAGCACAAGCCTTCTCAGAAGGGCTCTGAGAAAGCAGGGAGTGGACTCATGTAGGTCATCCTATATATGGCAGTATTAAAGAGGAAGGTCAGTTCATGTCTTAGAAAAAAAGAGAAGCGTTAGTGTGAATGGGAGCCCACCACTAGGTGGGAAAGAGAAGTACAAACTCATATAAGTGTTTAACAGAGGAGTCAAAAATGTTCCCTACAGGAGGAGAATCTAAGAGGCCCCAGGACAATGAAGTGTCCATTTGACTTGAGCCAGAATAAACTCGCCAAGTTTCTTGATTCACAGGGGAAACAGCTTTTTCATTTCATGCCAAAAGACCATCTCCTAGGATATGGAGACCATCTGTGTCAAGGAGCGAAGCACTTAAAGATGATTTCAATGTAAAATGTGGCGTGACGGGGGCCATATTGTCTGATACTATCCAACCCCTTTTCGTATTTCAACAAGTTAAGCACAAAGGAAGTAAAAAACTGCCAACAACAATGAACCAGAATTCCCAGACAGCTCCAGGGGAGAAGGAGAAGGCTTTGACAGAATTAAGACAAGTCAGCATGGATGTGCACAAAAAGGTGTCTAAAATCAGTAAGTGCGGGGTTTGCAATGAGCAAAAAGATGGCCAGCACAGTGAGAAGCCACATGCTGGCCCAACTTCTTGCCACTAAGAATCACAGTGGGAAAGAGGAGAGATTGCCTTCCCTGCTCACATGCAGGCTAACAGTTAGCATGGATTCCTGTGCTTAAAGACTCTGCAGTTGCCAAAATTAATTCTACTCAGGTCATGTCAGTTTCCAGTGATTGCTCTGCTGGTTATGGTAACACCAAATCCTTGGTTAAAAAAAAACAAAAACAAAAAAACCTTTTTTTCATGGTGAAACACTTATAGTTGAAGTGATTTGTTTGAGGCTTACCTCAAAGTTGTCCACAATTGGGGTACAAAGAGTGAGTGAAGGTACAGGTGAAACAAGATTGGTTGTGAATTCATCATTGCTACAGCTGTAGAAAAGTACATTGAAGTTCATTCATTACACTGTTCTCTACTTTTTTGTATATTGGATATTTTTGTGTTAAAAAAAGGGAAACTTCTATCGATTCACCTGTCTTTTTGTCAAGGACTTTCTTGATTGCTTCCTATTCTTTTCTTTCTCCCCAAGGAGTACTTCCTCGCTATCCTCCTTTTTTAATCTTTTTAATCTGTGAACATCTCCCAGACATGTATTAGGGGGAGGCACTGTATTTAGGCCCTAGGTGGCAAGCACATGAACAAATTTTAGTTCTTAGTTTTCAATCTCATGGGGAAAGACAGATGGAGTATAGACAGTATAGCCAGGCAGGCTAGGGTAATGGGGAAAGGAATGAAAAAACAGTTCTGGTTCATGCTCTTAGGAAGGAATTAATGGAAGGAGTGGTATTTGAAATGATCACTGCAAAAATAGTTCAACTGTGTCTAATGTATATCTGAGTGCAACCCTGTCCTTAAAATTTATGAGGCTGGGACAAGAGTTAGTTGGAACAAACTAGCAAACTGGTCAATACAATATGTTCCATCCTCCTACCCTGACAAATATTGCTTTATAAAAATCTGAAATGTTGGGTTTGAACTTAAGCTTCTCGTACTACTTAGAATTCTGGGCTGGAACATGGCCACATGTAGACTGGGTTTCCTGACTTATAGCCTATCTCTCTTTTCTTCCTGCCCTGGGTCCCATCTCTCACCACAAAGGGCTTCATGCATATGCAACTGGACACCTCAACCCTCATATTTAAAATTCATCAAATAATCCCATAGTCACCCTTTGGTCACTCTTCAAATCTAAGGCTGCTAACACTAACAGCATTGTCATTTGCCTTAGAGAGGATGTACATAAGGCAGAGTACTCCTCAGGCCCCAGAAGTGAGTTTGGAGTCATTTGGCAGGAAAATCTGGGCTCCCAGTTTCCCTGTGTTTGGCCTAGAAATAGGGTGGAGGGAGATCAGGTTGTGAGTCGACACTTTCCCTTGGCCCTGTGGGAGGGACACAGCTAGAGGACAGCCTGTCTGGTTTTAAGTAATTAAAAACTTTCAAACCCTTGTGTTTTGTTTTTTTTTTGGTTTGTAAAACTGATATGATAATAAGGCCTAACTCATTCGATTGAACTGAGAATTGAATGAGCTGACACATATAAGCTTTTAGAATAACACCTGGCATGTTGTAATTGTTCAATGAGTGAAAATATAGCCAACTTGATTTCTCTCCCTCTGAATTAACTGAACAGACTGGTTGCTTTTGGGGAAGGTGAGTAAGAAAGATATAGAAACAGCTTCAAATAATCTTGTAAATACTTTAATGAGAAAATCTTGTTAAGGTGGGTAGATAAGAGTTATTCTTCATAAAAGCATTAATTTTGTGTGTACTGAGCTAAAGTCTACCATTGATGGAAAGAAGGCTCAGATAAGCCCAGTCACAGTGAATCAAGATAGAAGAATCATTTTCTTTCATATCAGGGGAAATTAATACATTTATTGCCACTTTCCACCTTTAGTGGCAGTAGTTTGCTTGCAACTATTTTTCTGCGGTCTCTTACATAAGGGCACTAATACCATTCATGAGGGCTCTGCTCAGAAGGTCTGATGAACTCCAAATGATCCCATCTTCAAATATTATCACCTTGAGGGTTAGGATTATAATATGTAAAGTATGGGAGATACAAGCATTCAGTCCATAACAGGTCCCTTGCTGCTACAGGATATGATTATGACCACACAATGATGAGTGTAGTATTAGGTGTAGACTGTGGTAAGTGGTCTTATTTATTTTCAACCACTTCCATAGTTAGGAGCAAGAGGGGTGATTTATCTAGTAGAATGTCTTGTCAACATGGGTTTTTCCCTAGACAGATCTGCATGTGTCTTTCTTGCTGTGGAAATGCATCCAGTAATTCATATAAAAGGGACAGATTCAAAGCTGACTATGTCTTTGGTACTTGGCAGGCTACTAGAAGGGATCCTCACAGAAAGATGGGACTGAATGTCAGGTGTTTAAACGGAGTAGCTCTCTGGACTCCGTCTAGTGGAAACTGGTAGCCTGCTTACAATCCAAGGGAATCATAAATGGCTTGGGCTGGAGGGAAATTTGGAGATCATTGAAATGAAACTCCATTTATGCATTTAAAATAACAGATAAATGGGGTCTCCAAGAGGGGCAGTTACTTTTGTAAGGTCACACAGCATGCTTCCCTTTTCTTCAGTTTCCCATGATAAGTTTCTTCCTATTTGCATCTACTACACACCCTTTCTGGCATATTTATCAGCTGTGCAAAGTCTACACACGGAGATGTTTTCTTTCATTTAAAACTAATGTTACCTTGCTAGTTTAAATTTAAGTCTCCAAAAGGATTTTTTCTTCGCAAGGAGAATTTTGCTGCAAGCTTTTCATTAGTCCAATCATAAATTCGATAATGTTATTTGTTAACTTACTGAAGTCTTCAAGAGCCACAGGGGACTGGATACATTGTGGTTCCTGAAAAAGCAAACCACAAGCTAAATAAGCTCAATTTAAAAATTGGTTTTGTTTCATATAATGTAGGAAACTCATTCATTCATTCATTCAAAAACTAATGTGTATTGAGCATCTACTGGGTATAAGACATTGAACTAGGACTACTGACATTATAAAGATGAACTTAGCAAACCCTGACCGTGCATTGCTTTTAAAGGAGTTTAAGCCTAGTAAAATAAAAAACTTTATAAACTTATTCTCTGATACAGGGAATAAGAAAATAAGGGCCGATGAATTTCAGGGGAGGAAAGAGTCATGTCTGATGAAACCAGGAAAATGTTCATGTTGGAGTGATAATTGACTGGGCCTTGGGTATAACAAGGATTTGGACTTTCACAAATGAAGGACATTCAGGGTAGAAGGCATGGGGCATGAAAGGCATTGGGAGACATATAGAGTTAGATCTTGGTTAGAGTACAATTTTCAAATTGTGTTTTCAGGGGACACTGCAAAGAAGAAGGAACATTAAATTGGAGGGATCCTGGGTGCCCACCCCAGTTTCAACCAAAATGCCTCTCCTTGAATCTGTTTTTTACATTAAGGTCTTATTTGGGAAAAAGACGAAAGCATTCCATTGATAACAAAAATTAAAACAATTGTATCAGAGCACAGATAGATTGCCTGGCAAGGAAAAGTTAGGGTTAAAACTAAAAGTTAGACTGGGTCACAAGCAAGAAGAGCCTTGAATATAGGCCTCCTTGTGTAACTAATGATAATGAAACCTGGGGAATATTTTACCAGAGTAAAAGAATGAAATTCATGACTGCAGGGGGCAGAGTAGATTGAAGTGGGGAAGACAAGAAGGAAGGGCACCAATTCAGTAGTTGCTAGAGTAACCTGGATCTCTATCTTAAAAAAAAGAGATATTAATTATTTATTTTTAGAGATAGGCGAGGGGATTGAGAAAGAGAGGCATTGAAATAAAGAATAAACTGACAGTAACCAGAAATGAGTGGGGAGGAGGATAACAGGGGAAAGAAGGGGAAAGGTCGTTGAGGAACATGTATAAAGGACCGATGGACAAAGCCAAAGGGGGTAGGATTGAAGGTGGGATGCGGGGGTGGGGCGGGGGGAAAGTGGTGGTGGGAAAATGGAGACAACTGTACTTGAATGACAATTTCAAAAAAAGAGAGAAACATCAATGTGAGAGAGAAACATCGATCAGTTGCTTCTCAAAAATGCCCAGACTAGGGACTGAACCTGCAACCCAGGCATGTGCCCTGACTGGAAATCAAACCTGCAAACTTGTATTTTGTGGGATGACACTCAATCAACTGAGCCACACTATTCAGGGCTTGATCTCTATGTTCTGAGTGTTGCTATGTACTAGGGAATGTTTTGGGTACCAGGGCTACAGAACCAAACACAAAAACCCTTTCCCTCACAGAATTCATATTCTAATAGGAAGAAGTGGAAATAAGTGAAGAGATTATACATCAAGTGGTGGCAAGTGCTATGAGACAAAAATAAAGCAGGGTAGAGTTGATAGGGGTACTATTTTAGATAGATTGATCATGGAAGACTTCTCTGAAGCAGTAACATTTGAGTAAAGACCGGCATTGAGCTATGGGGCTATATGGAGTGGATCATAGTTTAGGCCTATGAAGCACCAGATTTCCTTAGCGGGTATGTTAAAAGGTTGGCAAAGGGGTGGCTTGAGTTAAGTGGGCAAAGGAGAAAGTATTCAAAGATAAGGTTGGTGAGGTAATAAGTATCAGAACCTGGAGGACCTTATGGGTATGCCAAATCTTTATATTTTATTTGGAGTGTGTAGAGAAGCCACTGGAGGATTTTGATCACATAATATAATGTGACTTACAGTTTTCAAATAACCACTTTAGCTGCTCTGTGGAGCATAGGTTAAGGGAGGCAACGGTACTTTGTTACAAAGCAATACATACCTGAACATTGTATGTGTGTTTGTGTGTGACTGTTTCCAAGTGCTTAATTCTGATCCACTAGACTATTGGTCCATTTAGGGGATCAATAACACATGTTCTTATCACTTTTTGTAGTATGCCTTAATAACTGTTTAGGTGACACTAAAGTTTTCAGATTTTATATACAATATTAGCATAGCCCATTTGCAGCATTATATCAAAGCTGGCTATTATCTTAATGGAGATAAAAATTTGTATAGGTATAATTTTGGAATCATATAAACCATCATACTGTTCTTTAATAATAAGAGACTCATTGGTCAAATGACTTTTTTAGGGTCTTCTACAATTTGGCTTCGAACCACTTGCCTTGCCTTATTTCCTCCTTTTTATCTATTTATGCACTAAACTTGTCCTACATTCCAGCCATACCAACATCCCATGAATATATTCTGCAGTTTCATGATTTCATGCCTTTCTTTACTTCTTCTCCTGGATGCTTCCCTCCTTGTCAGGGATACATGTAAAAATTCTACCCATCCTACGAGGATCACCTGAAATATCACTTTCTCCACGAATCCTTTCCTGATGCCGCTGACAGGATATGATCTCTTTCCCACGAATCTTGATGTCTTTTCCTTGGCATTTTCTTTCCACCTCTAGTCTTACTGGATCTTGTGTGAGTCATTTGTGTATCTGCCCATGAAGTCTTGAGAGCAGAATTTGACCCTTACTCTTTTCAGTCTCCCTAGCACCCCAAACAGTGTATGTAGCTGGTGTTTGGTAAGTTGAATTTGGTGTAATAACTTGGCTGTTCTGTTTACCCCTCATCAGGCCCCTTAGTCCCAAGAAGAATAAGATCTGTTTTCAGAATCCAGTAGAAACCAAGTTGCTTCAAAATGTTGGATATAAATTCTGCCTTCTGCCCCTTGCTCCCTTTTTCTCTTTTAAAGAAAATTGTTTATTGATAGAGCTTGGGTCATATTAGATTCATGACCAATTAAAAAGTGTTTTCTTTGAATGTCGGTTTGAAGTGTTTCATGCACAGCTTTTTTATGCCCTCTTGACTTAGCTTTAGTGACAGGACATTTTAATGGAATGTAAACTGATTTCTGACTTCATTTTGATCAAGCAACTGATGGATTGACTTTATTTTGGCATTCAAGAGGTCTTACCAGAGGTGAGTGACTAAAGACAGATACTTGGGGTCAGAGGACAATATTAACTCCTGTTTTCCTGCTTAAGGGAGAGATAGATACTAGGCTGTTACTGAGTATAATTCCTGTATTTTTAGGGACACAAGATAACTGGTAGTATTTGCAGAGTTATGAAATAGTAAGGTATTCTGTCATGGGGCTCTATTACATTTTATGAAATGAGGTAAAACATTTTCAGCTTGGATTATGTTAAAAAAACTGTGTTCACAAAGATAAACACTCTCTGCATAAATATTTAGACAGAGGGGCAAACACATCCATTTCCTAAGTAAACCTTGCATCTTATAAAGGAAGGAAGCATGCTTTTCTTTTTTTTTTTTTTGTATGCATTTCTGAATGCATAAATATAGCTTATATTCTAAGTTCCTTGCTACTAAAAGTATGGGCTATGGACTAATAGCATCAGCATTATCTGGGAGCACATAAGAAATTTCAATCCCAGACCTCATCCCAGACCCAAAGAATGAGAATGTGCATTTCAACAAGATCTCCAGGTGAGTCATATGGACATTAAAATTTTTTTTCTTTTTTTTCCTTTTTTTAATAGAGTGTTAAAGTAACATCAATTTTTTAAAAAGATTTTATTTATTTATTTTTAGAGGCAGGGAAAGGGAGGAAGAAAGAGAGGAAGAGAAACACCAATGTGTGGTTGCCTCTCACACCCCCCTGCCCACTGAGTACCTGGCCTGCAACCCAGGCATGTGCCCTAGACTGGGAATTGAACTGGCAGCCCTTTGGTTCGCAGGCCAGTGCTCAATCCACTGAGCCACACCAGTCAGGGCTAAAAAAATATTTTTCAATTATAATTAGTGTACAATATTATATTAGTTTCAAGTGTACAATAAAGTGATTCAACATTTATATACCTTATAAAATGATCACCCTGATAAGTCTAGTACCCTTCTGAGAGAAGCACAGTTCTAAGTATTGTCTTTCAGAAAAAAGGAGGAAGTCATCCTAATAGGCTGTGTCCCGGTTTGTCTTCACATATATCTTAACTAATAATGGACCTCAACATCACAACCTGTGATTATAACATCGTCGATGATGACTATATTGTTTTGTTTGCAATATTTAGTGAGTTTCACAACAGAAAAGGGGAAATAAAACACAACTTTTGGAATTTCTCAGTAGGACATAAATACCTTTAAAAATATATATCACCTGATCCTTCACCTAGATGTTGGCATAAGAGGGGGGAATATTCTGTGCATGAATGTGGAAGAGGTATTATTGAAAATAGAAACATCCATTCTCATTTGTTTTTTTCAACAAAGCTGAGTTTAAATTATGCCTTAAGTACATTCATATGGTTTGTAAAGTTCACAGGGATGTCATTTTACATAAATTCCAAGATTATGAGGTTGGTGACTCCCAGCACATAGTAGAAAACCTTTTCCATCCAAAGGTAGGAATGTAATAATTCACCTTCTGGGACTAATTTCCAAAGAGGTGGAAGTGCCTGGCAACCATGTCTTTTAGCTAAACAAATTGGATAGCTTCTCCTTCTAAAGGGAATTTTTGTGGGTTAATACTTTTCCTTTGCCTCTCAACATATTAGGCTATTTTCTCAGTCACAACCAGGACATAATACACATGTTCAGATATTAGGAGTCATTATGGAAAAGCTTTTCTTCTTGACTACCTTTGCAGCCTTACAAGATAGCTTTCATTTACTCTTATTTTAATTAACTTTATTGCTTTACTTAACCCTCTGTCAGTTTCACTCCTAAATTGTATAAAATTAAAAAATAATGGAAATTATGAAAAGTGTAATTTTAAAAAGTGGGATCATTTCCAGTGATTAATTTTAGCAATGAATCATCTTTATATAATTTTATTAACCAAGGAACTTTACTATATAAGGTATTGAAAAGAAAACCAACCAAATAGTGAGACATTTAGGAAATAGCTATAGCTAATTCAGGGTTTAACTATTATCTTAAAGCCGATGACTTCAAACATTATGCAGTAGCTTACTGCCTTCCTATAGAAAGCAATCCTGAAAATATGTGCAAAAATCCAATGTATGAGTCAGACAGCAGACTCCCATGTTTTTTGGGGACATGGGAGGGAGTTGATTCTCAGAGAGCTAAAAGGTAACATATAAATCTCCAATTATACCTTACTTTCTAGTTGCAATTTTCAAAAATAGGCTTTCATAATCTTATGTTCCAAAAATTTAATCTTTTATTCACAATTAAGGACATAAATGCCTTAAGCCCAGTGAAGGTGCATTGAAAGGTAAATATTTGCCACGTTACAGTATTCAGTGATTTCTGTTTGTCTTAATTAAGTTCAAGATGATGTTTCTTCTCACTAGTGTTAATTCTTTTTTTTTCTAAATTTCCATTTGTTTTTCTAAGGAAAAATGTAATACAATATTCTACAATGTCCCCAATAGACACTATTGAACATACAGGCCAATATTCTTCAGACTATTGTCCAGGTTTAGCATTTCAAACAAAATGCCTGATGAATTTTGAAAAGAGTCTGAAACATTGCAGAAAATACCCAAACCCAAGCTCTTTCAATCAATCCAGTGGAAGGGATCATCCAACAATTCTTAATGCCACCTAGAGATATCAACCAGGTGACTGAGTTTTTCATCTGCTCATATTTGTGCTGCAGTATAGAAACTCATCATTAGTTGCTTTAATCACAACCCATCCAATATCTAAATGAAGCAATTCAAGGAAGGGGAGTAAAAAGTGTTAGCAATTTGCTAATATCCCAGAAGAATAACTATAGCTTTTTCAGAGGTAGATTGTTGGGCAACTTGGAATCAAGGCAAGTGGACAAGCATTAGTGGCATTAAGTCCTCAGTACTTGTACTAGGCTTGGGTGAGGAGGGTAAACAAACATAGCACAATGTAAATTACTTTGTCTTCCAGTAATTAAACCATATTATGAAAGAGACAAATAACATAATGTAAAACAATTAGAGACTGATAGGATTAAGTTGCAGTACCATAGAGAAGAGAAATCAGTACCAATCAGTTTATATACATCAAAATTAGCTTTATGGCTCTCCAAAGTATGGTAGCCTACACTGTGGTTATAAATGTCCCATGTAATTATATTCTTTTAGTATGCCTATGATATGCAGCTATGGGCCCAGACCTATTACAACAAAGAAAATTAAAATGACATTATCATTCTGCAACTAAAAATACATTCAATCAAGAGAAGTAAATTTGGCCTGCCAATTTTCAACAATATTCATTTCAGAATTTTATTATGGCAGTATTAAACCAACCCGATGAGGCATCTTTGTTTTGGTTCTGCTGGGATTTGGTTCCAAAATCAGTATTGGAAAGCCCAGCGTAGCCAAAGTAAAGTGTTTAATGCTGAGTGGTAATTCGGGTTAAGATGCATTGGTGGATTTTGGTACACTTGGATTGCCTTGAAGCTGGCTGAGTCTCTATCCTTTTTTCCTTCTGAAAGTGATATGGAAGCCTGCCTTTTCCTTCCTTTGCATAAATTATTATTGTGCAATGTTACTTGCCCTGACTGTCTGCAGATGATTTTGATTTTTCAATTCGATAACCTTGTCAGGGTCTGCATAGGACTATAGGATTGAATGGGGACAGAACTCCATATAAAAAATGAGAGCAATCTGAGCTTTCCCCTAGCCTAAAGGTATATTGAATTATAGTGACCAGTTCAAATCAAGAACTAATTGGAAGCTCCGATTTTTGATATGTAGTTCAAACTACACCTGCTCTGTCTAATACAGTAGGTACTAACTAACCATGTGTGGTTATCAAGAACTTGAAATGTGGCCAGTTTGAATTGAGATGTGCCATAAGGGTAAATAAAACACACACCTGATTTCATAGAGTTAGTACGAAATAATATGTAAATTATCTCAATAATTTTATATTGATTTTATGTTGAAATGAAAATACTTTAGATATATTTGGTTAAATGAAATACATTATTAAAATTAACTTCAGCTATTGCTCTGTGACTTTTTTAATGGGGGTACTGGAAAAATTAAAAGTGCATATGCGGCTTGCATTATATTTCTATTGGCAGCAGCTGATCTAGAATATTGCAATGCAGAGGCATGTGATATGAACCTTAGGATTCAAGTTCCCTTTCCATAGTCAAATATCTCAATTTTCATTTCCTTTTTCATTTAGTTCTGGTAACAGAGACCTGCATGACTGACTGTTGTCATTGAATTTGTTGTCCACCAGGAGCCTCAGAGTCTGATCTTGTTTCAGAGTATTGTGGCCTGGGTCATGGGAAGAGATATTGCTCACTTGCTGTTTCCAGTGGAAAATACTATGTTGCTAAATACTGCTCTTGGGAGGTAAAAAAAATAAAACACAAAAAACAAAAAACCCTTTCAATTCAGGTGCCCAAAATATCTTGCTCTACCCACCCCCAATTCAACAAAAATATTACAATAATAAAGCATTTGTGTCAAACAGAAAGTATCCCAAAATCTTTTGCGCCTATAGGAAGACCTGCTGCCAATAAGGCATTAAATCTGAGGGAAACATTTCCGCAATTACTGATCAAATACAATACAGCTAAATTCACCTCCAGCATATCATTTTGATAATGGGTATGGAAATTATCCATTCAATAGCTATTCAAAATAACTCAGGAAGATTGGTTAACTAGATACTTCACAGGCCTTCAGAATAATCCTTCCTAATCAGGCTGGTGAGAATAAAATAGGCAACATTTGCCTTGGACAAAATAACCTTTTGGGGGGTTGCAGGACTGTGCACTGGCTCTGTCCCCTCTCTGTCTTCCAAGAGGTGAAATAGCCAACAGGCAAAAATGCAGGGAGTGTTTCCCTGTGGGCTGAGCTTCTGCCCAGTACTCACCAATGCTCAGTGCAGACAGCTGTGCCTGCAAGTTAAGTGAAGCGCCTTAGTACTTATCAATCAGGAATCAGCAGGGCTTCTAGAGTTGTCCTCATTAAATTTAAAGTATATTCTCTCCCCAGCAGCAAACGTCTCCATTGCCATCCATTTCTGCACAGCCAATTTTAGGCAATCAAAGAATGTTGGCTTCATCACTGTCTCTGAACATATTTCCAGCTTGACAAAGCTCTCCCCAGCTTCCCTGATCTTTGACAACTAGTAGGTATGTCCCTCTGGTTGCACTAACTCCTCCCAGTCTCTAAGCCTTTTCTGATCCTTTTATCTTCTTACTGCCATTCTCAGGTCAGGATTTTTTTTTTTTGTCCATAAAATATTCCACTCCTACTTATTCCAGCAAAAATGCTCCTTCATTCTTATTTATCCCTGGGTCCCTCATCTCTCCATTCTCAGCACACTCGGGATGCTTATATTTGATGTCCACTTGCTTACTTACACAAGAAGTCTATGTGGTGAGGCTGAAAAGAACACAGTCACTAACTGGGATCAGGAAATATTGCTCTACACCTGATTAGCTGTGTGACACTGGGCAAGTTACTTAACCAGTCTATGCCTCAGTTTCCTTAACTATAACATGGGAATAATTAGAACCCCTTTCTCATGGGATTATTGTGAGACTCAAATAAGAAAGTTTATAAAGTGTAAAGTGCTATATAGACTTTTGTTCATTCTTTTGTCAAGAATTGAATGAACCCCTATTTTGTGCAAGGCAAAAGATGAAGAGCTAAGCTTACAGTAGCAAACACAGTTCATTTCTCATATTCAAGGAGCTTATGGCCTGGAGTGGGGCATAAACCTACAGCTAACTCTAATAGGTGGCCAAATTAAATGAGTGCTGTGGGTGGTGCAAGTAGATACTATGATTATGAGAACCTAGAAGCAGAGTGATTCATTCTGATTTTAGGCTTGCAGGAGTGGAAGAGGGAAGGGGACTTCAGAAGGAGGTAGCATCTGTACTAGACTAGAAGGATATGATGGGTTTTGATAGATCAAGGAGGAAGATATGAAAGGCAGAGTGTGTGTGTTGAAAGGTAGGAGGCAGTTTGGGAGATACTGGAGCACCTAGTGTGGTTAAATCTGAGTTTTTTGCAGGAAAGAAGACAGGTGCACCTAGAGAGGTGAGCCAGAACTAGGTAGTGGTGGGCTTAGAGCTCATACTGAAGAGTAAGTTCAAGTCCTATAGCAAAGATAATATAATATTGAATGTCAACTGTAACTGAAAATTAAAATTAAAAAAGTGTCAGGTGAAGTGAGGTGGAGGATATCTGCCCACAAGCTGGGTTTAGAGTCATCAGGGAAAAGAAAGGTGGAAAATTACTCCTGGAGGTGGAAAACAATCAGGTGAGCTGTCTATGACAGCTCGATCTCAGGTCCAAGATAAACCAATGCAAAGCCAAGACTCCTGTAATCTCAAAAAACTATAAGCAGACATGCAAAAAGATACAGTATCTCTCTCTCTTTGGAAAGAGTAAGACCTTTCTTTTTGATGTTCATGACATAAATGCCTTTATTTTACTCTCTTCTGTTAGGACCCCTGAGGAGACTGACCTAATAATTAAGTGAAACTAGAAGGAAGCATATTTCATACCAAAATAAGAAAGAAATTATAAGTAGAAAGAGTTTGCTGAAGATAAGTGTGGTGGAATCAGGGCACAGTGAGCTCACTGTGGGAATGGTCAAAGCAGAAGATTAAATTCCATTTGGTAGATAAAGTATGGAGAGGAATCAAACATAACAAGGGATGGAGAAGCTCAAAAGACTCTCCTAAAGCAAAGATTCATATATCTGATTTTGACAAGGAAGACTGCAGCGAACACACACACACATACACACACACATACACACACCTGTTCCCTCAGCTCAGGGTCTTCAGAGCAAGCTGAGATAGAATTAGTTTACATGTCTACCAGGTGAATATGTGTGTGTACTTGGTGGAGTATGTATTGTGTGTGTGTGTGTGTGTGTGTGTGTGTGTGTGTGTGTGTTGGGTACCAGGAGTCACCTAATGAAAGAGGTAGAGAAGATTCTGCTGTTGTGGAAAACCAATAATTATTCAGAGAAGACAAACCTAGATCATTGGGTTTACTTTAAAAGTCTAAATTTCTTCTCTAGAGGTGATCACTTAGTTTTTGACTAATGCAGTCCCAAAACTCCTACTAGACTGAAAAAAAGGAGATGAATATTTCCAATAGATGATAACAATAAATATAGCTAGTATTTAAGTACATGTTATGTTACAGGATAAAAAGTTTTACCTGCACTTAATTATTTAATTCTTATCACAGCCCTCTGAGGTAGGAACTATAGTCACTCCCATTTTACAGATGAATAGATTGAAGCTCACAGAAGTTAAATGAGTTGCCAAGGCCCCAGAGCTGTTGATGGCAGAGGACTTGAACTTACCAAATCCTACTCTAGAACCTGTGCCATTAACTACTGGTCTATACTGTCAAATTTATGCTTAAATTAGGATTGTTGGGACCTAACTATTTTAGGGTCCATAGCTTCAGGTGAGAAGAAAAAGAAGTGTAGCCCAAAAGGTAAGGACCTCTTCCTGAAGCTCGTTTGGCATAGTTCCCATATCAGGTCTCTCTGCCCAGCATGTAGTGACAATCTCTCTGGGATGAGCAAGGGCACACTCTTTTATAGGTACTAGGGGAAGGTCTAGCTGTCCTCTGACCTAGAGCAGCCCAGGGCTGAGAACTGGACAAATGCGTTTCTTCCTTCTCCAGCCCCGAGCAAAGTCAGTAGTTTGATTTTCTCCCTTATTGTTTAAATCTGGAAAATGAAGATATAAAACACATCTTTTCATTCAGTTGTCTTGTATCTTTTTAAGTCTCTTGCCTTGAACAACATCTCTGTAAAATTTAAGTCAAATTAAGATCCTCCCAGAATTTCTCCCTACTAAAGAGACCAATGATAACACAGTCATGCTTGACAGAGAATAGAGGTCAACAGTGTAGATGAGGTGCTTTGTATCTGAATACAATTGTACCTAAACAAACAAATAGAAGGTGTATACAGTCATATATAAGAGCTGTGCTGTATGTCGCTGGGTTTCTCACTAAAAGTGGAGTGCTCTCAGGGCATGCATACAGCACAGCATCCACTCCAATTATTTGCTTGATTGTGCCATAAAGGAGAGATTAACGAATGACTTCTACATTTCCATGTCTATCTCTCCTTCAAAGTCTCCACCCATCCTTTACTTCATTTTTTGTTGCTTTCCAATATAAGAGACAACAGGATACATAGTCCTGTAGAACAATAGATTATTATCCTAATTATAGTTGCCTGTGTTTTCCACACTTTTACCATTTTATTAAAAATGATTATCTGAGAAGAATCAATCTTTTGTAATACCTACACTATTGTTCTCATTTCTCTCAGATTGTGATGCATTCTTTTCAAAGAGTATTTTATCCATAATTATAGATTATAGGGCAATTGCTTAGAAACTAAGTCTAGGACATATTTTGTTAAGATTAATTGTTTTTGTACTTCTTGATCCAATCATATCTTTAGTTTAAAACTATCCACTTAAAAAACCTACTTCTTTCCGTAAGTCAAACATATTATCTATTAGGAATGATCAACATTAAAGCATGTTTTAAAAGACTGAATATTCTAGAAAAGTATAAAATAGTAAATATAACTTTTGTTTTATAAAATTAATAATCTTTTGCACATAAGTAGGTGGGAGAAAAAAGTGCCTTAAATTTAAGCATTCCTCCCTGACTATAGGAAGCATTTGATAGGAATTTTATGTAGGCTTTTGGTAATCTCTGAAAAAAATAAATATGCATTGGGAATGTATTTTTTAAAAGTCAGGATCAGTCAGAAGATAGCCAAATGAAGAGGATGATTATTCCAAAGTGGAGGACAGGCAGCAAATGCAGCTTAGGAGATTCAAATGACAATGTCCTGGAGTACATCGGGCAGTAGCATCCAGACAAAAATCTCAAGTTCTTCAAGTTTCAAACTTTTGGTCATGTCCCAGAGTAAGTAATATATTAAACAACACCACCAACCCTGACTGGCGTGGTTCAGTTGGTTTATTTTAGAATTGTCCTACAAACCAAAAGGTCACCAGTTCGATTCCCCACCAGGGCGCATGCCTGAGTTATGGGTTCCATCTCTGATTGGAGTGTGTATGAGAGGCAACCCATCAATATTTCTCTCTCACAGTGATGTTTTTTTATCACATCTATGTTTCTCTCCCTCTCTTTCTCCCTCCATCCCCCTCTCACTAAAAATTAATAAATTAATTAATTTTAAAAAAGCACCACCAGTACACACGCACACTCACAAGCACACACACACACACTACACACTTGTTTTCTTACTACCAAGGAGGCACTCTCGCATTTTCTATCATATATTATCTTATTCCTATCGTAATCCATATTATTTCTTTTTATTGCATTTTTTAACACACTGGCTGTGATTTCATGACTCATGAGTGGACCATGACCAGAAGTTTGAAAAGTACAATTCTTGGCAAGATTTGGTGTAAGAGAGGAGTCATTTTGTGAATGGCTGATGAAAAAAACTCTTTTGGGCCACTACCTCTGCTTTGCTTTAGTGCCCTGATCTAGCTGCATTGGCCTGGATGCTTCATGGCTTATAGGGATAAAACAGCTCTGTCCACTCCTGGATTGTTGCTCTTCATGTAGGTTTCAGAGACTCAATTTCATAAAGTCCCCTGAGCAGCTCTGTCTATGTTTTCTTCTGTCCTGCCCTGCAAGTTCTAGAGCTGCCAAGCAAGTAGGCTACCTGATGGTGGCATGAGTCAGTCAGGGGGATATGCTATCTAAGTACAAACGGAATCTAAATACGAGTGTCCTTAGAAAGTAATGGTACTTTGCTTTTAGTTTCCTGGCCTCATATATCAAGCAGATAAGCTAGAATGATTGCCAATGTAACATATTTTTTAGGGAAAACACATGGTTCAGGTTCCATTTTTTAAAAAAAGTCAAGGACTCTTCATCTCTGTTCCTTAGCCATTTAAGATAAGTCTCATTTCAAGATCAAATTGTATTGCTTTGTATTCCACTTTAGAGGTTCTCTATGCTTTGAAAATGGGCATGTTAGGCTAATAACAGAGCAGCTTCTCCTTTAGCTCTTTATTCTGGTTGTAGTTTCTTCAATTTTTGTAAGAATTACTATTTTAAAATTTTAGTAAAAATTTACATTCATTATCAGAAAAATGAAAATGTGAAAAAGCAAAAGTATATTTTAAAAGGCTTCTTAATCTGAATTTACAAGGACCAGACACTGTCCACACCATATTTTTTTCCTATGCTAACAAATCCATGAAAACATATGGAATTTTGAAAACCAGGATCATACTAAATACATTGATTTTTAATTTAATAATACATTGTGAACATTTTTGTATATCCATAAAAATAGACAGCAATAACATTTTCCATGGCTACATGAGATACCACTATATAGATACCTCATAATTTCTTTAACTAGTCTTCTTTTACTGATCATGTGTTTCCATTTTTCAATATTTCAAGAAAAATTGTGATAATCATCTTTGTGTGGACATCTGTTCATATATTTAAAAGTATTTCCTTCAAATGCATATTAAGAACATGTGGACAAAAAAGGGGAAGCTCTATAAAGAGTAATCTCACAGGATTATCAAATCATAAATTTCTAACTGGTCAGGTCATGGTGGGCAGTCACACCCCAAATATATAACTTTTTAGTAAAAGGTTTATCTTTGCCTTGAGTAAGCCCCATCCATTGTTTCTGTGCATCTAGGTTAATACACCTTTTAAATAAGCTATAACCACTCTCAAGAGAGCAAATAATCTTGCTAACTATCTTATAATCAAATCTCTGCCATGTTTCTCTCAGCCCCATGTAATCTTCCTTACTTCCCACCTTAATTTCAAATGCATAAAAGAAGCTACAAAACTGTTACTCTCCAGAGTACTTGAGATCTAGCTCCCTGGCATATGACATTACCAGTTTGCCTGAAATAAACTCATAAAAAATTCTCTACAGGTTTGGACATTTCTTATGTCAACAAATGGAATTGCTAGATCAGCAAGTGTACACATGTTTAAGGCTCTTGATAATTATTTCCAGAATGTCCTCCAGAAAGGATATAACAAACTTCAACCCTATCATCAATAAATAAAGGTATCCGTTTCCTCATACTCTTACCTGCAATGGGTGTTCTGATTCTTTACAACTTTACTCAATATAATTAGCAAAAAAGGTAGGAGATTGTGTTTACAACCAGGGTTTAGGTCATTTCAGGTGAATTTCCATATCTTCCTTTCACTATAAGTATTACCGAAATGCCTACCAAAGAGTTTGTCTTCATTTATTCTCTCCCCAGTTGTATGTGAGTGTCCCCTTTTCTACTCCTCACCCACTCTGAGTAGTAATATTCATTTTCATTTTTGTCAGTTAGATAATTGGCCACTTAAGTTGAATGCTTAGTGAAAAATCCTTTATCTGACATCAGCAAAGGATGGGACATCTGAATGTTGCTATTTTCAATGGCCTATAAGTGGTTCCTAACATTGTGACTAGAATTTCCTGTTGAGTATTTTCCTTGTTTTCTGAGTCCAGGGTACCAGGCTTGGCAGAGGCCTTCAGGTATCTGTGGCTTCAGTTGTCTAGGGATGTTTGGTACATAGTGACAAGTGACAGAGTCCTTTAACTCCTCCTGGCCATGGTTTACTTGCAAGTGGTACTTGATATTCAGCCCGATGAGAGCAGTCTTTCTTCTGAGAACACCAAGATCTGGAGTGAAATGGGTTTTTCCTGTTAAAAGAAAGATGCGAAGTGCCAAAAAAAATTGCAATGGGCATTTGGCATGGGAACCTCTGGGGGCACCAAGCTATAAGCAAAAGGAAGCTTGACTCCTGATTGGATAGAGCCTCAGACTTTTATTTTCCACCAGCCTCTCTTTTGATAGGTAGGTATCAAATCATGATTGACATCTATTCAGTAGGCTTCTGGAAAATAGGGAGGAACTCAGTTACCCTCTATGGTGTTGTGTTTGCTAGCAAGTGCTCTCCAAGTTTGAGCCAATTTTCCTGGAAATGTTCAAACCCAGCCATGTTACAATCCAGACTTTGAAATTTTGAATAAGAATCTCTGGGATAGGACCCACCGATTTGCAATTGTAAAGATTGCCTCAGGTATTTATAAGCACTTTAAAAGTTATGTAAGAGTTATCTTAAACCTCTTCTTAATCTTCACTATCCATGAGTTACCTTGGAATCAATTAAAATGCAGATTATGATTCTGTAGGTCTGGAGTGGGGCCAGTGATTCTCCATTTCTAAAAACCTCCCAGATAATACCTATGCTGCTTTCCTGTGGGCCACACTTTGAGTATCAAGGCTCTAATCAAAACTCCTACTAATTAGCTGGGATTGCTCCTGCCTTGGAGTCTGGGTACAAAAGGGACCAGGGAATGCATCACAGAAGAGGTGACATTGCAGCTTGGCTTGAGGATGTGTAGGAGTGGAGGAGAGACAAGAAATAGTCTTTCTGAGAGGCTACCTGCTTTTTTCAAATTTAAATTGGTAACGTACTCCCTCTCAGATCCTCTGTGGGACTCAGTGTTTCCTGCAGTCCTAAATTTCTGGATCAGAATCTTGAAATCATCTTGGCTGAACATTTCTTAAACTGTGTGTAAATCCTAAAATAAGCAATCATTTCGTCTTTGGAGGGTTTTGTTGTTTTCGTGGTTTAAACATATAGGCTGCCCTCAAAATACACAGAGAAAAACTACTTAAAGTATTTTGAGAGTGTGGTTTGTGAAAAATTGGAGACATGTTTTTTTTTAAAATTTTTTTAATTGGGATATAACACACATACAGTGAAGTACATGAACTTTAAGTGTACAACTCAAAAAACTTTCATACATATACACATCCATGTAACCATTATCCAAATCAAAATAAAAAGCATTTTCAGCACTCCAGAAACTTCCTTCTGTGTTTCCATCTAGTTAACATCTGCCTCAAGTAACCACTGTTCTGACATCTAGAATCATAGATTAATTTTGCCTACTCTTGAATATCATTGAATGAAATGATATAGGATGTATTCCTCTATGTGTGACCTCTTTCAATCAACATTAAATGTTTGAAATTCATCTGGATTTCTCCATGTGGCCTTTACTCAAAGAAATGTTGTTAACTCTCTTAAAATGTTTTCAAAGTTCGGTTTTGGAAAGATTGGGAGAAAGTTGAGGTTTTTGAATGGGAACAACTACAAAGGAAATAAAATACCTGATGGGAACATTTGGAAATGAATCAGGCAAGATTGTCAGTGTTCTTGGAGCTTCTTTTGGGTTCCTCTTCCTCTCCTTCCTGGATTGCGTTTACCGCTATGGCTTAGACCTGAAGAGATCACACCTAAGAGGCTAGGTATTGGGCTGAGGAATCCCTAAACCTATGACTCCCTTCATTCAGCCACAAAGCTAAATAGAAGGCATGGTTTCTTTGTGCTCTTGGAGTTTTTTCCTTTGACTAGGAGAGAGGCTCTTGTGGGAATAACTGTAACACATGAGAGTGGGGAAACATTAGAAGGTGATTAACCACAAAAGGATATAGAAGATGGGAGGAGGAAGGGATAATTCCAACTTGAAGAATTGAGGAGGAATTCAGAAAGGAGTTGACATGCCAAACAGGCTATGAAGAAGGAATAAATAGGCTAGGTAATGAAAGGAGGGTGCTTAAGAAAGGGATTTCCAAGCAGAGAGAATCATATAAGCAAAGATAGGATGAGACGTGGCATTTTCAGAGAATGGTTATCCAGCATGGTTGAAGTATAATGGAGAAGGAGGTGGGGTGTACATGGATAGATGAATCTAGTAATGGAAAATACACCTGAAAAGTAACTTGTGACCAAACTGAAGAGGTCTTAAATACTATTCTTAAGATCTTAAAGTTTGGGTGAGAAGCAAAAACAGAGCCATGGAAGGTTTTGAGTAGAGCTAGAAATTTTAGCAAGATAAGAACTCTGGGGACAATGTGAACAATTAATTACATGTGGCTATAGAAGAAGGGAGAGAGTTGTCTTGCTTTATTGGGGCAGTTAGCATGACAAAGTAGTTAGCACATAGATTCTAGAGTCAGGGAAGCCTGAGTTCCACCTCTGATTAGAATTCTAGCTCTGTCAGTTACCAACTGTTTGGCTTTGGGCATACTACCTAACCTCTCTGAGTCTAAAGAATGAGGAAAACAGTAACATCTACCCTCTGGTGATATCGTAGGAATTAAAGGAGATTGTACATATAAAGTATTGGGTATAAGTCCTGGACTAGAATAAGTGCTAAATAACTGGTGTCTACTATTATTATTAAAGGCATTACTCAGCATTACCTTTAGGGTTCTGAGGCCTCTGAGAAAGATGACTTTCTGCTAAGGAGGCTGATATGCCTAAATCCTTTCTCTGCTGGGCTTATAACAATTCTTTCTGCTTTGTAGCTTGTTTTGTTTGGAGCTTTGGACTAGGTTTGCTGGTGTAGAGAGAGTCCCTTTATACCTGCTGGATTGTTGACCTGCCTAGCTCGTGATTGCCAGCTGTTTTCCAAAGAGTCCTGTGACTGAAGGTCAGGCATCAAGAATATCTTTCTTGACTTTTGGTCAAGATAATGGTGAAGGTAAACACAGTTTGCCTCTTTGCACAACCACATCAAAATTACAACTAAACTACAGAACAACTATCATTCAGAACCATCAGGAATTGAGCTGAATGGAAATTTTACAATCATGGAATAGAGTATCCAAAAAACATATATGCAGGACTCATGGACATAGACAGTGGTGTGGGGATTGCCTCAGGGAATGGAGGGCTAGGCAGAGAGGGCAAGGGGGAAAACTCTACTATGAATAGCATAAACAATAAAAAATAATATCTTTCTCTGTTCTCCTTTGTCAAGTCCCCTGTAGGTGTCCTTTCCCTGAGGAGCCAGGAGCCCAGACAAAGGGCAGTGGATGTTTCAAAGAGTCAGCGCAAAAGCTTCTTGCAGGTGCTCAATTGGGAAATTACCAGGACTTTCTGTGAGTTTTCTCAGTTACTTGAGTTTTTCATTATTGCTTCCCAAGAAAGGCTTCCAGTCCTTTTTACTCCTGAATATCAGTGACCTCTCAGGGACAGAGGCCCTGTTAGAGGTATTGAGAATTCTCCTTCCCAGCCACTTCAGTGATGAGCTTCTGACAGGTACAAAATCCATTCTTATTCACCAGGATTGAATGGCGCTCTACCATTCTTAACAGATGTAAAAGGCAACTCTGTGAGGTAGTGAGTTCCCCATTCCTTGAGGTATTTAAGTTAAACTACTACTGGTGGTTGTGGTGTGTGTATGCGGGAGGGGGTTAATTTAGAAATGATTGTTTTATGAGTTACTAGGCCAGATGGCTCTCTAAAGCTCCACCTACTTCTAAGATTCTGTGATGCAATACTTAAGGTTGCCTGTGGGCTTATTTAATCTTTGCTGCTATTCAGCTGACAAAAACACTATTTTATTATAACGGGTTTCCTGAAGAGCCTAAACTCCTCTGGTTTATGAAGCTGTACTACATTACTCAAATAACAATGATCCTTACAGAAAAAAATTAATGGGGCAAGTCCAAATTTGCCATCCACTCATTAACTCTGCCATATGCCCATCACAGGACCCCTGCTAGAGACAATGGCTCTCTCTATATGAAATGGTCCCATAGGACCTGCCACAGAATTGCTTCAGAGGGCTCTCCTACTGATGTCTACTCACAGTCTGAACTCTATGCACTTGTACTCACTTCAGATACAAATTGAAAGTTCCTGGATCCTTTAGGCTTCTTGACCTCTTCTTTATTCTTTCCATCCCCTTCTACAGTCATTGTCAGAGCAACACCAGAACACTGCTTCGACTTGCCCAAAAGCTTATGACTTACCTTTTCTTGAAGAAGCTGAAATTTAATAGGGAATAATGTTAAGTCAAATGAAGAATTGGTAATGATAGAATTCTTGGCATCAGTTAGAAGATAGTGGAGAAGTTTGGGGATGCAGAAGGGCCTGTTAATCAGCAGAAAGAAAGTTACCTGGTGAGGCTGGTTATATGACAGCTCCAAGTCCCCCTAATGTGTTCCCTGGACACTGAATTCCTAAGGTGTTGGGAAGAGTTCTGCCTAAATCAAGGTCTTGGAAAGCAGGGCTGCATTTCCACACAAAGGGTTTGACCAGGTGGGTATTGGCACTGATCAGGGGACAGTAGGAGGGGTTGGCTTAGATGTCAAACTCTGCCAGATATCTAAGAAGCTTCATTAAGGCCAGTTACAGAAGTTCCCCCAAAGGAAGCCAAAGAGCCCTTCTAAGTGGGCATGACAAAGTCTGGAGGCACTTGCCAAATATCAAACAAAAGAGCCCAGTGGTAGGCACTTGGTCTGTTGGTAAAGTTCACTCAGTAGCATGCTTATTGCCTTGTTGACCATACTAAGAGGTGTGTGTGGTATCCGAGATTAAGTAGCCACAGAGAAGGAGAGGAGAGAAAGAATTCTCAAGTTAGACTTATGCTCTCTGATAGAATAAGTAGAAAGGAACTTAGCTGTTCCCCTGAAACAGAAAATGAATAACTAAGATCTCTGCTATTTAGTTACAATTCTTGGCCCAGAAACATTCACCCTTATTATCACCAAATTTTATGAGGATTTTAAAAAATTATGCCTTGGCTGGTGTGGCTCAGTGGATTGAGCACCGGCCTGAGAACCAAAGGGTCGCTGCTTCAATTCCTGGTTGGGGCACACACCCGGGATTCAGGCCAGGTCCCTGGTAGGGGGCACGTGAGAAGCAACCATACATTGGTGTATCTCTCCCTCTCTTTCTCCCTCTCTCTAAAAACAAATAAGTATTGAAAAAAATAAAGAATATATATTTTATTCTTTATGCTATTACAGTTATCCCAATTTTTCTTCTTTACCTCCCTCCACCCACCCTCCCTACTCCCTCACTCCCTCAATTCCCACACTGTTGTTCATGCCCATGGGTCATGCAAATATATTCTTTTGCTACTATATTCCCTATGATGGCCTTTACATCACCATGACTATTCTGTAACAACCAATTTGTGCTTCTTAATCCCTTCATCTTTTTCACTGGCCCTTCTACCCCCCTCCTATCTGGCAACCATCAATACATTCTCTGAATCTATAATTCTGTTTCTGTCCTGCTTGTTCATTTATTTTGTTTTTTGGGGTTCAATTTTTGATAGATATATAGTTATTGCCATTTTATTGTGCATATTTTTGATCTTTTTCTTAAAGAAGACCCTTAAACATTTCATAAAATAATGACTTGGTGATGATCGGCTCCTTTACCTTTTTCTTGTCTAAGAAGCTCTTTAGCTATCCTTCCATTCTAAATGATAGCTTTGCTGGTTAGAGTAACCTAGGCTGTAGGCTCTTGCTTTTCATCATTTTGAATACTTCTTGCCAGTTGCTTCTAGCCTGCAAAGTTTCTTTTGAGAAATCAGCTGACGGCCTTATGGGAACTCCCCTATAGTTAACTCTCTGATTTCCTCTTGCTGCTTTTAGGATTCTCTCCTTATCTTTAACCTTTGGCATTTTAATTATGATGTGTCTTGGTGTGGTCCTCTTTGTCTGCATCTTCTTCAGGACTCTGTGCTTCCTGGACTTGCATGTCTATTTCCTTTACAAAATTAGGGAAGTTTCTTTCATTATTTTTTCAAACAAGTTTTCAATTTCTTGTTTTTTCTCTTTCTTCCAGCACCCCTATGATTTGAATGTTGGTACAGTTGAAGTTCTCCCAAAGGGTCTGTAGCCTATCCTCATTTTTTTTTTTTGGATTCTTTTTTCTTCTTGCTGTTCTGATGGAATGTTTTCTTTTTCCTTATGTTCCAAATCATTGATTTGATTCTTGGCCTCATCCACTCCAGTGTTGGTTCCCTGTAAATTTTTCTTTATTTCACTTTGTGTACCCTTCATTTCTGCCTGGGTTCTTTTTTATGCTGTCGAAGTACCCGTTGAGTTCCTTGAGCATCCTAATAACCAGTGTTTTGAAGTTTGCCTCTGATAGATTGCTTATCTCCATTTTGTTTAGTTCTTTAGTTGGAGTTTTGCTTTGTTCTTTCATTTGGGTCATATTTCTTTATCTCCTCATTTTGGCAGCCTTCCTGTGTTTGCTTCTATGTATTAGGTAGAGATGATTTGATTCCCTGTTTTAGTACTATGCCCTAATGTAGAAAAGCCACTGTTAGCCACTTGGGTAGACCCATAAGTTGGGTGGTGTGGAGTCTTATGGAGTCTTGGGTAATTGTCACAATGGGACAACCCATGTGAACCAGGTTGATGGAGGCTCAGATATGGTGTCACTACTCTGTAGCTGTGTGGGGGAGGGCTCAGAAAGGCAACAATGACCACTGCCTGGCCTCTGGAGTTTTGTTCTGGAGGAAGCTGTTCCCTGGGACTAGCCCTGATGACAGGCACTTTGGTTCCTCCCCATATGCCATGGTGCCCTTTAACCTGCTGTCCTGGTGCTGGAGCCTAGAAGGAGTGAGTCTGTATAAGTCCTAAGGCTGTTGTAGGCCCCATAAGAGAAGAAGGCTGAGAATCCCACAGTTCCCTCTGCTATCTCAATCCCCAATGATTTTTGTAGTGAAAAGTTATGGGAACTTATATTCCTGGGACTGGAACCCTGGGATGGGGGTGTCTTGTGGGGGGCTGGGACTCATTGCTCCTGAGATATCCCTCCTGATTTTAATTATCCACCACATGTGGGAATGGGACCAGCTGGTTCCATGTCTCCACATCTCTGCGTCTCTACCCCTCCTACTCATCTGAATGAACGTGACTTTTTAAATTCCTTTGTTCTCAGGTTTCCATACAGCTCAATTTTTGGATGGCTCTGAGTGATAGTTGTTTTGTAGTTTAGTCGTAATTTTTGCTGTGGTTGTATGAGGGGGCAAGCCATGTTTACTTAAGTGTCTTTCTTAACCAGAAGTCCTCCTTCCCAATTTTTTTTGTCTGCCACATGTGGGTATGCAACCAGCCTGTTTCTCTTCTCTGCCCCTCCTACCAGTCTTCATATGATTTCTTCTTTAATTCTGTAGTTGTCAGGTTTTCATTCTACTCAATATCTGGTGGTTTTGAATAATGGTTGTTCTGTAGTATAGCTGTAATTTTGATGTGGTTGTGTGAGGAGGCGAGCTGTTTTTATCTAGCCTGCCATCTTAGCTTTCTCTCTGTGTGAGGATTTTGATGGCATGATTTTCTGATTGTTAATGACACAATGGTGGAAGAGCGTCTATATTCTAGATGATAGGACCAAGATTTCCAAAAGTGTTTTCAAATATTACCTTAAGTAAATATAAAGTGAGGGTCTCTGTCCTAAAAAGAAACTACAGAATTTCAAGACGAGGAGAATGTAGATTAATTGACAGGCAACATAGGCCCTAGAAAGAGTTGCTATTTTTAATTTACTAAGCTCCATATTTGTCAACAGTATGATGTTGCTGCCAAAATGAAGAATTTGATCTTAGGATGTATTAATAGAAATAGGGCAGATTAACCAGTTGATATTGCTGATATCTTACCAATTTTTTTAACCTGAAATATGGCATTGCATATGGTTCAGCCTAACATGAAGCAGAAAATGACTGATCCTGAACTAAGAAATCATTATGCTCAGTGAAATAAGCCAGACACAGAACGACACTGTATGACCTCACTTCTATGTAGAATTTGAAAACAGTTGAATTCATGGAAACAGAAGGTAAAATGGTGTTTGGTAGGGGCTAGGGATTTGAGAAATGGAAAGATGTTGGTGAAAGGATACAAACTTTCAGTTAAGTTATTAAGTTCTGTAGTTCTAATGCACAGCATGGTGATTATAATAAATATCATATACTAAAAGTGTTCTAAGAGGGTAAATATTAAATGTTCTCACCACACACACACACACACAAATTGTAACTATGTGAGATTGTGGAGGTGTTAGTTAACTTGATTGTGGTAGCCATTTCACAATGTATACCTATATGAAATAGTCGCATTGGCCGCATTAAATATACACAATTTTTATTTATCGATTATACCTCAATAAAGCTGGGGGGGGGGAGATGAGAGTCCTGTATGCTTGACACTTATTGAACCACATATAGACGGTTGTACTTGGTGGTACCTGACACATTATAAGATAAATTTTGATACATACTCACAATGGAATCCTACTATAATCTAGGGATTATAGCAAAACCTTGTTATTGAGATAGACTGCTGATTTAGGCTGAGGATTTATGAACTAACTCTCTTTAAATATCAAAGGGGCTAAGAACTGGGAAAGGAGTCAATTATTTCCTTTAGATAGTTTCAGAAATTAGCAAAGGACAAATTAGTGGCAGTTACAGAGCAACAGATTTGTATTCTACCTGAGGAGGCATTTTTCATGATTGAGGCTCCTCTTGGGCTGTGAACACAGGTAGTGAGATAGATCTCCATCAATTGTTTGAGCAGAAGCTGCATTGTTGCTCAGGGCATTTGGATATCAGAAAATGTTTGAACAACATTACCACTTAGGTCACTTGCAACTCAGAAGACACTCTGATCCAGCTCAGAAATGAACCAAAATTGGTTCGGTTTCACCATGGGAAGTTGCTTTTTTATATCTTAGCATTCTTTAATTGTATTTTTTCCATTACTATTTAATCCTCCTATATCCCTTAGCTGCCACAATCATCACACTATTGTCCTTGAGTCCTTTTATTCCCTTTTTCTCAATCCCTTTTACCCTTACCCTCCATTGCTTAGCCGTCATCCTGATCTCTATCCATCTGTCTCTGTTTTGCTTGTTAATTCAAACAAGTTTGAGTTTGTTCATTAGATTCCTCATATGAGTGAAATCATATGGTATTTGTCTTTCTCTGACTGACTTATTTCATTTAACATAATGTTCTCTAGATCCATCCATACTGTCACAAAGGGTAAAATTTTCTTTTTTATAACCAGGTAGTATTTCTCTGAGTAAATGTTCCATAGTTGTTTCATCCACTCATCTACTGGTGGACACTTGGGCTGCTTCCATATCTTGGGGATTCTATATTATGCTGCAATAAACATAGGGGTGCTTATGTATTGTTAAGCAGACAATAGTAATATATCACAATGGCAATTCCACTGAATTCTTTCAAGTCTTTAGCAGGTCGGTTTGGCCAAATTTAACAGTAATCTCAAGATGCATTTATTTATCTATACTGGAGAATTAGCTTTAGAAATTTGATTGTTGATGATTCAGTTTCATTCTGAGTTAGATTTTTTTAATGCACTCAAGAATTAGTGGCTAGAAGTAGTGTGAACAGAACTCAAATTGATTTGGGTCAGGTACTATTTAGATTTCAGTAATTACAATGACTTTTTCTAGGAAAAGTAAATTATAGAGAAGAACCTGAGGATTTTTTTTTACAGTATGTTTATTAAAGCTGGGGATAGTGGAAAAAGGAAGGCTGAGGAACGAAGAAGCAATAAGAGAGAGCCTAGGTGGGACTAGTTTGGCTCTCTGGGAAGTCAGAGAAAAGGGGACCTCGGAGATAGCTTCAGGGGTGTAGCCTGGGATGAGCTGCTGTTTTCCATTTCTCCCTTGGTTGCAAGTCTCTGGGGTTCCTTAGAGTTTAGGAGATGCATGTCTGTGGGAGAAAATGTGGGGGAAGGTAAAGGCACAGGCATGATCCTGGGAGAGAGAGCATGCCTAGAGGATTCTTCATTACCAAGTAGCTTTTCTGAGACAAAATTTTGATGAACTAAGTGCAAGTGAAATAAAATATTCCATTTATCTCAAAATGCAGAAGAATTTAAAAACTAAGACAATGTACACTTAAAATGCAAGCATTTTATAGTGTTTATGTGTATGTGTACACACACACACACACACACATTTGTTTAAAAAACAGACAGAGGTATTTGGCAAAATATATTTTAGGGTTTCAAGGTTAGAGTACTTGAAAGCATGCTCAATGAACACAGTATTTTGGTCAGTATAAGAGTATCTGCCCTAAAGTCAGACTGCTTGCCTTTATAGCCTGGCTCCTCCACTTTCTAGCTATGTAAACTTGGCCAAGTCAATTAACCCCTCCAAACCTCAGTTTCCTCACATGCAAAATGGGGATAATAATAGCACTTCCTTCACATTGTTGTGAAAATTAAATAGGTTAACCTATGCAGAATACATAGAATAAACAGTGCCTAGCACATAGTAAATGCTCCATATATCTTAGCTCTTATGTGTGATGACCTCCAGATGTGTAGATTTACCAATCTTTGATAGTCTGACTTCTCTTTAGTTAATTCTGTGATTTATGGTCTTTATACTTTGCAATTTTTCACCTTGGTTATACAGGTGTGGGCAAAAGTAGATTTACAGTTGTTCATAAGGAAAAAGACAGGCAGGTTATGATCATTACAGTAGTTTTACTAACCCTGTGTTTTGCATACTCATAACTGTAAGCTTACTTTTGCCAGCCTTCATATTGTCACATTTTTATAGCTTTCCTGCTGCTTGTTATTCTCCCTCTCCTCCTGAGATAACCTAGAAATACTCATAGAATACCTATATATGCCTGTACTCATTTGCTAGGGCTGCCATAGCATAATACAACAGACTGGGCAACTTAACCAATTGAAATTTTATTTTCTCAAGAGTTATAAGGTTGAAAGTCCAAGAGCAAGGTACTGGCAGGATTAGTTTCCTCTGAGGCCTGTCTTCTTGCCTTTCAGATGGCTCCCCCCTTGCTGCCTCCTCACATGGTTCTTACTCTGTGCACAAGACCATGGTGCATCTTTATCTTCTTATAAGGACATCAGTTTAGAGCTCCACCCTGTCAGCTTCATTTTGACCTAACCTCTTTAAAAGACCTTAGCTCCAAATATGGGTATATTCTGGGTTACTGGGAGTCAGGATTTCAACATATGGATTTTGGGGAACACAATTCAGACAATAACAATGCTCAAATTCAGTCTGTACTATGAGGGGCACAGCAGAAGTTTTATCAACTAGGCCTAACATTTCATTTCAATGGTGAATGAACTCACATAAGCTTTCGATAGGTGATGTTTCTTAGCAACTCAGTAGCAAACATTTGAGGTCGGGTTTTTAATTATAAACTGCCCCAGTTTGAGGGGCATCATGGCACTTTCTGAAGAATATTTTAAACTAGATTTTGGAATAGAGATTTATACTGATTTAATTACCTTTTGCCATAGAAAATTGTATCTAATAAGCCTCTTTTCTCCCCCATAGGCACATTTTTTCCAGAGGTAACTGGTGATGAAGAACCCATTTTCTACTTCCTCCTACTCATGCTGCTGTCCATAACCCACTTTGTCTAAGCTGATTTGGAGGGTCCCTTGGTTATTTTTGTTTTACCCCTCTGAAGCACAGAGCTAACCCAGAGCTTAAAGAATGACCAATTTGGGAACAATATTAGAACCTGTCTAATGGACAAATCTTACTAAAACTTTGGTTAAATTCATTGGAGAACTATTTGCCTTTCAGACTATTACTACCAAAATGTAGAAATTATCTAGTTCAATACTACCTATAGCATAAATACTATCAAGATCTCAAAGAAAAGATGACTACAGCAATCACATTCAATTGTAGCCTAATTTCAACTTTTTAAAATCACCCTCATCTACTTGATTTCATTTTATTCTCACAAGACCCATAGGAAGTAAAACAGAACAAGAAAAGTAATCTCCATATTATAGCTGAGGAAACTTAACCATAACATACATGCACATACATACACAAATCTGTTCATATGAAAAGACAAAGATGGTGAATTTTTAGAATCTGAGAGAGCATGGGAGGAGGCAAAGACAAAGGACAGAGAATAAAAAACAGTGTTTTGTATAGGATAAGGGGAGCGACCATTGTCTATTTCTTTATTCCCTCATTTTTTAAAAAGAAAAATCACAAAATGAATAAAATCACTGCTTGTTCAACAACCAAGAGAAAAATTTTACTGTACAAACCTCCAACAGTGGTTAAAAGAGGAAAAGCAAGATACAGGCACTTGTCTTTAAATACATCTCATGCTCACAAATACAGTCAGAGTATTTAGGCTCCTTAGAGCTCTGGGTTTCTTGTGGCACTGGAATTATTTCTATTCCCCAGAGGGTAGTGGGGGAGGGAAGAGGAGATGCAAAGGAAAGAGATGCATTGTTTAATTAAACTGGTAAATCTTTTCCTTTGAAAAAAATATGGCTTCTTAATATTTGATTTTGCAACTTTAATATCAGCACAAATGCCACAGAGTCAGTCTCTGTATCAGCAAGGGCACTGCTTTTGAGTCTGAGGTGGCATAATAACCACCTCACAGGGGGTGACTGTTTTACATATATCCTGTTCACAGAAATACAGTATAGGCAGACACCATTTTGCTGTAGTCCCTTCGCAGCAATGAAATGGTGGCATAAATTAAAACTTTCAGATCGAACATATTTCAACTGCCTGTCATCATCTTTGGCTTCTCAGCTTGAATGTTCATATTGGATGTCTTGATGTCTAAAATAATTTTAAGGAAATTTTTCCTCGCAATTTGGTACTGTAATATTTAAAAATCTCCAACAAAAAGGAGCATGTGATGCCCAGTTTCCCCAAAATATATTACATTCTCACTTCTTAATTATAATTGCATTTGTAAGAAATACTGAGAAAAAAATCAGTAACAATGAAGGCTAATTTTAACATAAACAAAAGATTTTTAAAAATCTTTGAAGATTCCCTACAGAGAACCTTAGGACTAAGTCCTAAGGCAATAATTTTACTTATTTTCCCAGCCCCTCCCCCCTTTAGTTTCAAGGAACATGCTACAAATACAATACAAAATTGATGCTTTCTAATTTTCATTACTGATTAATTTAAGTCACAGAATCTGGAAGATGTGCTGCAAGTATACAGCAATCAATTCTAAAGGTTTTCGCTTGCTGTTTTCTGCTGGGTTACGTTAAATGCTGCAGATGTTGATTTTTTTCTTTAATGGTGACATCAGCACTTGAGAAGTGGTTTGCTAAGGAACACACATTGCTGTTGGAAGGAAGTTGTCTTTCTCTGTAGGAGTCTGAAAACATCTTGGGCATTATGCTTCCAATTGTTGATTCAATGCTGCTTGGAATTCAGAATCTCATTCCAAATGAATTTCAATTTTCTGTTAGTCATACACACTAGATTTAGGTGTTCCAGGTCTTTCTAATTTCTCACTTGTATTTCTCTCTGGTGTCCTTAACCTGTGAACATCTCTGAATGACAGGATGTTTTAAATGGCAGTCCCAGTTTGCAGTCAGTAGTTTCTCTCCTTCTTCCTTCTTTCCCTTTTATGCATTACACACAAAAACAACCATCCACAAGACAGAAAGAGGATTCAGTGAATTTACAGCTCTG
Source organism: Mormoops blainvillei (assembly GCA_004026545.1). Taxonomy (NCBI): domain Eukaryota; kingdom Metazoa; phylum Chordata; class Mammalia; order Chiroptera; family Mormoopidae; genus Mormoops; species Mormoops blainvillei. The sequence goes on from PVJD01008788.1 coordinate 62,388, forward strand.
TTTACATCACTCTTGATGCCTTTCTGACCCTTTTCAAAATACCACGTATACTTTTACAGAGATTCCTGATGTTTTGTGTTCTTTTTATAATTTACTTTATTTAATGCAGACATTGCCACACATCAAAACAAATCACCTGCTCACAGGCATATCCAACCTGCGGCCTATGGGTCTCATGAGGCTTGGGATATGAATGCAGCCCAACACAAAATCATAAATTTACTTAAACCATTTGAGATATTTTTTGTGATTACGTGTTGCAATGTATTTAATATGTGGCCCAAGACAACTCTTCTTCTTCCACTGTGGCCTAGAAATGCCAAAAGGTTGGACACCCTTGCTAATGGCTGCACAGTACACCACTGAGTTGATATGCTATTCTTGGCTTATCCTTACTATTGGACATTTGGGTTGCTTCCAGTTTTCACTTATTTGTAAATGGCTGTGCTAAAAATATCCTTATAATATTAGGTTTTGTCTTTTGGATTATTTCCTCAGGATATAATCCCATAAGTGAGATTACCAGGCCAAAGTGTAGGCATGGTTTTAGAGCTCTTGTATAAATCTTTGTACCATTCTACAGCTCCTGCCTGAATCCTCCATTTATAAGGCCACCCAACAATTCAAGTTGAGTCAATTCGTTTTCATGCTTTTCATAATTAAAATATTCTTATTTATGATTTCAGGGAATTTTTAAACTATAATTTTTAATTTTCTTACCCAGAATTAAGAATTCTAATTTGTGCTAGTGAGATGACCAGATCTTTTGAGGGAAAAAAACACATTAAATGCTCATTTAAAATGAAGAATTTCATTTTGCATCCTGCGGATGCTGTTGTGACTCACCCAATAGCCTATGGTCATCATGAATGGGACTTAATGTATGTAGTCAGAGCCCCCTGGGCTACCAGCCTCTTATGTTCTTGTCTGGGACTGACTGATGTAGTTTTTTATTTGTATTTTTTGTGATAAGTAAATTTTTATTGTATTAGCATGTGTTTTTTCTACTCATTCATTAATTCAACAAACATTTGTTGACTAATCCCCATTTACCAAGTATTGTATAAGCGATTTATATAGTAGGTGGTTAAAGGCTGCTGGGGCCAAATTGTGGCTGAGCTGCACTTTTGGGCACAGCTGGCCAAGTTCTGGCAAGCACAGCCTTCACACCTAACAGTGCGCCATTTCTACAAAATTTTAAAATTGCAGACAATTATTTACATGCTGAGTTCCATACCTTCACAGGAGCTCAAGCTGTCAGCATAATATATCTCGTTACAATCAGCACTAGGCATGGAAAGGATTATTTTTAAAGGCTGTGAGTGCAAAACATCAATTAGTCATAGGAGAGAACAGTTAGCTGGCATGTGTTCGAGATTTTGCAACTTTGGGAGGGAGGGGAAATGCATTTACTTAATCTTTTATAGCTGAATCAAATGAAAAAGGAGACAACAAAACCACTCAATTTAGGTTAGTTGATTCCTTAATCAGCCTCTCAATTAACTGCAGATGCACACAGAGAACAGAGCCAGCCAGGAAGGTGGTCTTTTCAATTCAATATGCCTGCAATATTCACTTAGAACATTACTGCACTTGGGCAGGAGGCTACAAAAATCAATAGCAGCTTTCTTGGACTTCAATCCTGAAAGCTGCAGCTGCCCTGAAAAAACTACCTTTCCTTGTGTCACTTTTGATTTCTTTCCTAAAACAAGACAAAGGCCAGATTCAACAAACATTGACTGAGCCCCAACCAAGTGTGGGGCTCTGGGGTGTAGACTGGAAGGGTTGTTCTTTATGAAAAATTTGGTAAAGAGCTCTAATCTGCTGTTCCTACTTGCTCCTCTAGAGGAATGATTAAATTAAGTGGTCTGAACTTTTGATACACCTGGGAATCTGAATATGAACTCAATATTACATGATGACAAGGAATTGTAATTAATTATATCAGCTATAAAAATGGCATCCTGGTTTTCTAAGAAAATGTGCATATATTTTAACAATTTTTTATTTATTTGAGAGAGAGAGTGAGAGTGCGCACGCACGCATGTGAGAGAAATAGAGATATTGACATTTGTTGTTCCACTTATTTATGCATTCATCTGACTGGGGATTAAAACCCACAACCTTGGTGTATCAATCGGGACAGTGCTCTAACCAATTGAACTACCCAGCCAGGGCCATGATGTCCATATATTTTAAAAAGTATCCCGAAGTGCACTGGGGTGAATGGACATAAGTTTGGCATCTGCTTCAATATGATGCAGCCAAGGTAGAAGGTTAAATAGGTACAAGCAAGTGTGGCCAAATCATCATTACTATTCAAGCTGGGTGATGAATCAATGGGACTTCACTGTACATTTTTTGTGCTTCTGTATATTTAAAAATGTTTTCCCAATAAAAAAGAGTTTTTAAATGAGCAGCTTAATTTAAACACAGTTATATTTCACTTATTGGATCCTTTGGAATGGCTAGTTTAAACAATTAAGAGCAGCATTGCTTGATGTTATATGATATCATTTTACTTGTGTTTTTAAGCAATCTTACGGTTAAAGTTCAGCACTGCAGCCAGCCCACTTAAGAAATGCAGTCTTATTAGATATCTATACATGCAATAAATGTATAAATCACAGTATGACAGTTCTATATTGGCTGGAGTTGAATGGGATAGGAAACGTCAAGTATTACTAAATAAGGGATAATGCTAAATAAAGGGTAATGCTGAGATCAGCTAGATACCCTCAGACTGGTTAGAAATAGAGGGAAAGATTAGCTATGGCTATATGCTTACCTTTGCCTACAATGGCAATACCATAGCAACTGTTAAATCATGAAGTAATTAGCCCTGATCGGCATGGCTCAGTGGGTTGGGCGTCGTCCTGCAAAGCAAAAGGTCACTGTTTCAATTCCCAGTCAGGGCACATGTAAGTCTCTTTAACATTTCATGTAACAATGGCTTGGTGATGATGTACTCCTTTAGCTTTACCTTGTCTGGAGACCACTTTATCTCCCCTTCCATTCTAAATGATACCTTTGCTGGATAGAGTGACCTAGGTTGTAGGTCCTTGCTTTTCATCACTTTAAATACTTCTTGCCAGTCCCTTCTTGCCTGCAAAGTTTCTTTTGAGAAATCAGCTGATAGTCTTATGGGAACTCTCTTGCAGGTAACTCTCTGCTATCCTCTTGCTGCTTTTAAGATTCTCTCTTTATCTTTAACATTTGGCATTTTAATTATGATGTGTCTTGTTGTAGTCCTTTTTGAATCCAGCTTGTTTGGGACTCTCTGTGTTTCCTAGATTTGTATGTCTATTTCCTGTGCCAAATCAGGGAAGTTTTCTTTCATTAATTTCACAAATAAGTTTTCAATTTATTGCTCTTCCTCTTCTCCTTCTGGCATCCCTATGATTCGGATGTTGGTACGTTTGTAAATATCCCAGAGGCTTCTTATCTGTCTTTTTTTTTAAATACTTTTTTCTTCTTGCTGTTCTGATTGAATGCTTTTTCCTTCCTTATGTTCCAAATCATTGAGTTGATTCTTGGGTTTATCCCCTCCACTGTTGGTTCCCTGTAGTTTTTATTCTTTTATTTTTTAATTTCACTTAATGTGACCTTCACTCCTGCTTGGGTCTTTTTTATGCTGTTACGTATTCAATGAGTTCTTTGTGCATCCTGATAACCAGTGTTTTGAACACTATCTGATAGGTTGGTTATCTCTGCTTTGTTTAATTCTTTTTTCTGGAGTTTTGTTCTATTATTTCAGTTGGACCATACTTCTTTGTCTCCTCAATTTGGTATCCTTCCTGTGTTTGTTTCTGTGTATTATGTAGAGCTGCTTTAAATCCCTGTCTCAGTACCACAGTCTACTGTAGAAGAATGGACTTATAAATTGTGTGGGGTGGAGCCTTAGGTAATCGACTGGGTGGGACCTCCCATTTCACCACTTTGTGGCTCTGTGTGCCGAAAGTGCTTGGAGAGGGAACAATGCTGCTGCCAGGTTTCTAGAGGGTTGCCTGGGAGGAAGCTGTCTCCCAGTACTCATTCTGTTTCCAGTCTCCTCACTTTCTCCCCATATGCCATTTGTGCTCTTCTAGCTGTTGCCCTTGTGCTAAATCACAGAGGGGGTGGGTCTCTGTAAGTCCTAAGTCCATGAAGGCCCTTTAAGGCAAGTCCTCTGATAATCCAGCAGCCTCCTCTGCCACCCCAACCCCAACTGGTTTTTACAGCCAGCAGTTATGGGGATTTATCTTCTTGGCACTGGAACCCTGGGTTGGTGAGTTTGAGGCTGGGATCCCTCAATCCTGAGGTATCTCTGCTGATTTTTATCTACAAACCATTCTACCACCTCTCTGCACCACTCTGTACCACTCCGCACCACTCCGTTGGCTCCACCCCCTCCTACTGACATAGATGAATGTTGCTTCTTTAAATCCTTGGTTGTTGGATTTCCATACGGCTCAATTTCCTGACAGTTCTGGGTATTATTTGTTTTGTAGTTTAGATGTAATTTTTTTTGCAGTTGTGCAAGGGGGTGAAGCATGTTTATCCACACCTCCATCTTGACCAGAAGTCCCTAATTGTTAAAAATAATTGATCTGCTGTTGACTGCATTGAACATGGCCCAGTAGGCCTTTGGAGAGCACTGAAAACTGCTAGGACCCAGTCACTTCAGGCACAGATGTTCTTACCTTTCCTGAACACATATTTTCCAGAAATGTTGGCTATGTTTGGTTTTGTAAATTAAACCATACTGCTGTCATCAACCTCAGCTATAAGCTCGTAGCTATTTTCATGAAGATTCTTTGGCCACTAAAATTTGTATCATGGAAATCACATTTTAGAATATGACAAGGTTTCTTTTGTTTTTGTTTTTGTTTTTTACCACAATAAAAAAGTGACAATGCTTTAAAAATCCCTTATTTTAAGACAAATTTTACTTTTATAGTGAATTAGAAATGCTGTTCTATTACATATGAAGAAGGAAGTATGCCTTGTGTAAAATGTATCCTATTGCTCACTTCTCCCTAGATAAATATTTTCTTGAAAAACTCAAAGCCTTTAGTTGCCCCTTCTGTAAAGGGGTTTATCTTATAGGAAATCCCTTAACTATTTGTTTATTTATTCACCCTGCTCAAGGCTTCCAGTAGTTGCATTGTTTGCTTAATGCTCTTTTAAGTTCAGTAGGGGGAAGGCGCCCTATCTTTCGCATTGTTGAGGCAGTAGATGCTGGCTGAAAGATTATTATCATAATTTTTACTTCTGTATGTATATTCCACCTAATAAGTTATATGTATGTAGGATCTACCTATATTGGAAGATATCCATGACCATTCTGATAAGTAATAAATTTTTAATATTACATTTTCTCTTCAATCCACCTCTACTTGTAGGGTACTTCTTTACTAGTAGGCATCTGTTTCATATAGATATTTCTGAATAATAATGGAATTTAAGGCTTTAGGTGCTTATTGGGATAAAAAATGTTTAAGTTGTATGTCGTTGAAAAAATAATGTAAAATTCTTCAGCTTTAGTTCTCAAAAATAGAAGTTAACATAGTATATTATATCTCTATATAGTGTTTATACTAGCTTCCCCCAACCTCTGCCCCAAGCTATATTTTCCTGAAAGTTTTCAACCTGGCTTTAATAACTTTAATTCCAACTTAGCTAAAGATAGCTATCATTTTTTTAATTTAAAAATATTTATAGCTCTGGCTGGTGTGGCTCAGTAGATTGAGTGCCAGCCTGTGAACTAAAGGGTCACTAGTTCAATTCCCAGTCTGAGCTCATGCCTGGGTTGTGGGCCAGGTCCCCAATAGGAGGTAAGCGAGAAGGAACCACACATTGATGTTTCTCGCACTCCATTCTCCTCTCTAAAAATAAAAACAATCTTTAAAAAATATTTATAACTGTATTTTAGGTAAAAAATAAAATGGAAATGAAGGAACCATTGTAACATTACCCATTTTTTCCTAAGAGTTGTATTGTCCTGGATGTCATATGGAAGCTAATCAACAGTCCTCTGGATTCAGTTTCCCTTTTTTTCTTGAAAGTCTGAGGTTTAAAAAATTACATAATCAATGATAAATAATAATCACGATCTAAAAATATTCTTAAAGAAAAATTCAACAATATAAATAAAACTCATGAATAGGAAACTTCTCTTTATTTCTAAAATATAATATTTTCAAGTCCCAATGTTTGAAAAACTTCACATGAGTTTTTATCTGTTCTATGTAATGCTAAACATCCAGATTAAAATAGAAAAAAATATATTTCTTGGCCACACAAGAACAAACATTTGCAGATATCCATAGCATTGACTGTTCCAGTCTATTGAGGTTATGTAGAAAGAGCCAATGTTACATGCACCAATATGCCAACTATTCAATAATAACCCAGATTTAATTTCCTTCTGAATTAACATGCTATTCATGAATTTGACAGTGTATCTATTGCTGTTTTCAATGAAAACACATATACAAAATACTCCTGGCTGAATTTTATTTTTTTATTGTTGTTTAACTACAGTTGTTTTCATTTTCCTCCAGCACTCTCCCCCACCCCACTCACCCCCACCTCCCACCCTCAATCGTAGCCCCCTTTGGCTTT
>PVJD01008789.1:7360-69088 GCA_004026545.1 Mormoops blainvillei
CCTCCCACCCTCAATCCTTCCCCCATTTGGCTTTGTCCATGGGTCCTTTATGCATGTTCCTTGGTGACCCTTCCCCTCCTTTTCCTTTTATCCCCCTCTCTCCTCCCCTCTGGTTACTATCAGTTTGTTTTTTATTTCAATGTCACTGGTTATATTTTGCTTGCTTGTTTATTTTGTTGATTAGGATCCACTTATAGGTGAGATCCTATGGTATCTGTCTTTCACCACCTGGCTTATTTCACTTAGCATAATGCTCTCTAGTTCCATCCATGCTGCCATGCCAAGGGTAGGAGCTCCTTCTTTCTTTCTGCTGTGTAGTATTCCACTGTGTAAATATGTGATCCACTCATTTCCTGTTGGGCACTTAGGTTGCTTCCAACACTTGGCTATTGTAAGTTGTGCTGCTATGAACATAGAGGTGCATAGTTTCTTTTGAATTGGTGTTTCAGAATTCTTAGGGTATAATCCCAGCAGTGGAATTGCTGGGTCAAAAGGCAGTTCCGTTTTTAGTTTTCTGAGGAAATTCCATACTGTTCACCACAGTGGCTGCACCAGTCTGCATTCCCACCAACTGTACTAGGGTTCCCTTTTCTCTACATCCTGGCCAGCACTTGTTGTTTGTTGATTTGTTTATGATGTCCACTGTGACTGGTATGCAGTAGTATCTCATTGTGGTTTTAATTTGCATTTCTCTGATGGCTAGTGATGCTGAGCATCCTTTCATATGTCTCTGGGCCCTCCTTGGAGAAGTGTCTGTTCAGGTCCTTTGCCCATTTTTTAATTGGATCGTTTGTCTTCCTGGAGTGGAGTCGTGTGAGTTCTTTATGTATTTTGGAGATCAAACTATTGTCCAAGTTATCATTGACAAATATACTTTCCCCTATGGTTAGTTCCCTTTCCATTTTGCTGATGTTTTCTTTAGCCGTGCAGAAGCTTCCTATTTTGATGAAGTCCCATTTGTTTATTCTTTCCTTTATGTCCCTTGCTCTAGGGGACATATCAGTGAAAATATTGCTACATGAAATATCTGAGATTTCCCTGCCTGTATTCTCCTCTAGGACTTTTATGGTGTCGCTACTTATATTTAAGTCTTTTATCCATCTTAAGTTTATTTTTGTGTTTGGTGTAAGTTGGTGGTCGAATTTCTTTTTTTTTTTTGCATGTAACTGTCCAGATCTCCCAACACCATTTGTTGAAGAGGCTATTTTTACTCCATTTTATGCTTTTGCCCCCTTTGTCAAATATTAATATTCGACCCATAGAGACATGGGTTTATTTCTGGGTTCTCTATTCTGTCCCATTGATCTATATGTCTGTTCTTATGCCTGTACCAGACTGTTTTAATTACAGTGGCCTGATAATATAGTTTGATGTCAGGTATTGTGATCCCTCCTGCTTTGTTCTTCTTTCTCAAAATTGCTGCAGCTATTCAAGGTCATTTATGGTTCCATATAAATTTTTGAAATGTTTGTTCTATATCTGTGAAATATGTCATTGGTATTTTAATAGGGATTGCATTGAATCTATAAATTGCTTTGGGTAGTATAGACATTTTGATGATGTTAATTCTTCCAATCCATGAACACGATATATGCTTCCATTTACTTGTGTCTTCCTTAATTTCTTTCTTCAGTGTTGTGTAGTTTTCTGAGTACAGGTCTTTAACCTCCTTGGTTAAGTTTATTCCTAGGTACTTTATTTTCCTTGTTGCACTTCTCCCAACTTTCATTCCACCAAATAAAAAAAAAAGAGGCTATTTAATAAAATATTCCATTTGGATAAATGTGAGTGTATTTTAAAGTATGTGGAGTTTTTTGTCCTTTTTAATGTAAATTCTCATCATCAGTAGATTAAATGAAATCGCTCATATTTTTGTGCAATTCATATTTTATACCAACCCTAGCCCACCCAGCAACTGACCCAAACAAGGCACTGGTTTTCTGTAGACCTTCATCTGAGGGCTTTTGAATTATGTATCTACAAGTCCTGGGGTTTTTCCTGAACTAGCAAGAGCAGGTGTTCTGATGTCAGAAAGTCAATTCCAAATACTCTGTCAAGCTATGTGTTGGTGAATCTCAAATATTCTATCAGCTAAATGTTGGATAATCACATTCTTCCATAAATCGATGGTTTCCAGACTTTGGTGTGTTTATGAGGATCACTTGGTGTAAGACTGCTTGTTTGGGATGACCAATGTCCTTCTTCTGAGTAGGTAGTTTCAGGAAGGTCACAGCTAGAGTAGCAGTAGAAGAAAATGACAGCCATGTGCTCACCCAAATCACCTCAATCTATCCTGGCAGTTCGAGAGCTGACAAATATCACAGTCCTTCTATCCTAGCATATCATTAGCCTGTTTTTTATTTTATTGTAAAAGGTACATAAATATATTGTTTCAGTTGTACTAAAAATTATACACCCCAATCCATGAAAAGATTTTAACCAATCTTAAAACTCACCTTCCACCAGATTTCCATTTGAAAGAGTTGACTGAGATCCCAGTTAACTGCCTTTTCAACAGCTGACAGGTTTGGAAGAAGTGTCCCCGCTCATGTTGGCTGATGCGTGCTTGGTGGACGAGTTCACTAGGAGTGCTCGTAGGGGGAGCTCACTGACAGTGCACCCCTCTGAATAAGGGGCCTGAGCTCACCCCTGGGATGTGATAATTAATCAGGCAACACATTGTCGGTAGATGAGCTGTCTGGCTCCCGACGTATGCCTTGTGTACACAGGAAGTAGAAACTTTCCTTTTTAAATCAAAACCAGTTTAAAAACCCATCATCTCGTCCTTGTTTCTGTTTTGGGTTTAAGTGTGGTTCCATCCTGTTGGGGCCCACTTCCGTACAGTGTGATAAGACATATAGTAAGGAGGGTGTTGTTTATCTCCCTCACTCCAGTTCCGGTCTCTAATGCCCTGGGCTTTGCTGGCTCTCTGGTCCCTGAAAACCCAGGTCCCCAAGCAATGTAGACTCAGGGCAAGCTGCACCCCTTAGGAAGACCAAGCCCATCACATCTTCTGTTATGTCACCCATAAAATGGGGCTGATGATACCTCCCTCTTAGGGCTACAATGTGGATGAAATGAGGTAACAAGTGAATGCTTCTCAATGCCAGACAGGTTGCCCTCTTAACCTCCATATCACTAACACCTCTTGTAAGGTGAACTTCCTTAAATCTTGGATCAACTTCTCCTTTTCCCCCCATTTCCTCTTTCCTCACTGCCACTTAGAAGGAGAAGTCTTCCATCCTCCTTCCGACAGCTGGCCCTCCGCCCCTTCTGTGATCTCAATGTGTCATTTATCCACCTTCACTTGTGTCTTCAATTTCTCTTTCAACTGCCGCCTTCTTTTTAGCATAAAATATTTCGGGACTTTCTTCCCGACCTTGTTCTTGTCTTCCCCAATCTGCCTGCATCTTTCTCTCTTACCTTCCTCTCCCTGTCAAAGTTCTTCAGAAAGTTGGCTGCCCCTGCTTCTTCTTCTTCACTTCCTAGCCCTTTAGTAGCTCCCCTCTGAACTGGGCTCTATTCTAATCTTTCTGCTGGTGCTGGTAAGAAAGTTGGAATTTTCCATTCCAGGGACCTTTGCCACGTCCTCGCCTTCTGGCTGCCTTGACTGTGGACCACCTCGCCCTTTTCAAAATTCCCTCCTCTCCTGTAACAAAGCCGTGTCGCGGATCTCCTCCAATGTCTTCTGCATCCTTTGAGAGTATTTCTTTCATTAGAGACCGCCAAATTGGGTGGCACCCCCAAGGCTTTCTCCTTTGTATCATCTCCTTTGGCATCTCACCCATTCCCATGATGATAATTGGCTCCTCTCTGCTGGTAACACTCAACTCTTCATTTCCAAACTGCCCAGACTGAGCAGCTGCACAGACATGGCCCATGTGGCTCCAAACTTGATAGTCACCAAACTCACTAACTCTGCTCACCCGTTGTAGGTTGAATTGTGACCCCTGGAAAAATATGTTGAAGCCCTAACATCTGGCACCTGTGAATGTACCCTTATTTGAAAATAGTCTTTGTAGACATAAACAAGTTAAGATAAGGCCATGCTCCATTAGGATAGGCCCCAGCCCAATATGACTAGCATGCTTAGAAGAAGAGACATGGACACACAAGGAGAATGACATGTGATGACAGAGGCAGAGGTTGGAATGATGTCTCTACAAACTAAGAATCGCCAGTAACCCTCAAAAGCTGAAAGAGCTGAGGAAGGATGCTCCCCTACAATCTTCAGAGACAGCATGGCTCTGCTGAAACTTCTGTTTTGGACTTCTAGCCTCCAGAACTGTGAGAGAATATTTGCTGTTGTTTAAAGCCTCCCAGCTTGTAGTACTTCGTTAGGGCAGCCTTAGGAAACTAACACATCATCTGACCTCCAGAAGTATTCCCCACAGCATTCGCCATCCATTCAGGGATCCAAGCTGACATCTTGGAATCGACTCCCATCTCAGAAGCAACCCCAAAGCGCCTCTCCCTCACCTTGATGTCTAGCTTTTCATTTCTGCCTTGGTTGGGTATAGTGGCTCCATCTCTTTGCCAGTTGAGTGTGGTCACCTAGATTCTGGCTTATCTGGCCTCCTATCCACCCATCCAACTGCCCTCTGTAATTTTTGTAAAACAACTCTAATTATGGCTGTGTATTGGACTTACACAGGGAGGTTTTAAAGCTCTTGTGCCTAGCACATACTTCTGACTGTCAGATCCGAATCTTCGGGGATAGGGCCCAGGCATGAGTATTTTCAAAGCTTCCCAAATGAATTCACTGTGAAACCAGGGTTAAGAATCATTGGCCAACAGAATATCACAATATCCACAGGAAACTTAGGGGAAAAAAGATAGATTTCAGACAGTAGTTTTCAACTGAGAGTAATATTGCCCACCAGGAGGCATTCGGCAATGTTAGAGACATTTTTGGTTGTCAGAACTAGGGTAGAGCTACTGGCATCCAGTGAGTAGAGACCAGGGATGCCGTTAAACATCCTCCAATGCACAAGACATCCCCTGTGCCTAAGAATTACTCAGCCCCAGGTGTCACTAATTCTGAGGTTGCATATCACTGGTTCAAGAGATGGCAGAGAAGCAGCAATACTGACCTTGACTTTGAGACAGACAGATACGGTGCACACCAGGGAGGAAAATGCACACCCTGCCTCATGCCACAGGCCTACCTGGGCTGTGTGCACATTCGTTAGCCTGGTATGTTGAAACTTTTCATGCCACACCTGTTCCCATCGTGTCAGGGGTGTCGAACCTTTTGGTGTCTCTGGACCACACTGGAAGAAGAAGGGTCGTCTTGGGCCACACATTAAACACACAGACACTAAAAAAAACTGACAAGCAAAAAAAAGGTTTTAAGTAAATTTATGATTTTGTGTTCAGCCTCATTCACAGCCATCCTGGGCTGCACGTGGCCGACAGGCCGCAGGTTGGACACCCCTGATTGTAAAGCCTGAGCCCGCTCCTGCCAAATGTATTCTCTTGCTCTCCTTTTGATAATGAGGTTTAGTGCCTTTTTTGCCAGAAGAGAAAGGCTCATCACCCCTCAGGTTGCTTTTGCCAAACTCATCACTATTTTGGTGGCTCCTGCAGTTCCTAATGAGGACACTGCCTGTTGTTAAACGAACAGCTGATTAGATTGGGAAGAGGCTGGCTGACAGAGGCTTTCTGTGTGCTCATTGTTAGAGATATTAGCTGGTTTCGTGACAGTGGCCTGCCTGGGAACCACCTCTACCATTAAAGAGAAACACTAATGATGTTATACTTACAGAGCTTTGCAATTAATAAGTTTTCACATACATCATCCAATTTGGTTTGTCATTTCAACTCTTAACTTCATGTGGTGTTATTTCCTATAAAGGAAAGTACAACAAATATAGAGGAGGTATTGAGCAAATACATCAGGAAAGAGAATAAGAGTATGGCATCAAAAGGCATTAAAACCCCACGGTGAATGTAAAATTGGAAATTTCAGCTCTGGCCAGGTAGCTCAGTTTGTTAGAGTGTTATCCTGGCACACCAAGGTTGTGCATTCAATCCCTGGTCAGGGCACACACAAGAATCAACCAATGAATGCATGAATATGTGGAACAATAAATTTCTGTCTCTTTCTCCCTCCCTCCCTCTCTCCCCCTCTCTCAAATCAATAAGTAAAAAAATAAATAAATTGATTCCGATAATAGGAGACAAAGCTTTGCCAAATTGATCAAATTTGAGGAAGATTTAATTATGGAAAGGACACAATCACATTCTAAATTTCTGACTCTATGCTATATTTCTAGTTTCTTAATATATGCAAAATTTTGAATATAGCACAGCTCTTAATAGTTTGAACATTATGGTTACTTTATTTGAAGAGTACATTTTCTGCTTTAAATGTAAGATTTCAGAATTCTTGCAGTATTTCAATTCTATTGTTTTCAAGGGCTCAGGTATTTACTGCTAGAACGCATCTTTCATTTTGAGTAATGTAAGAATAGTAGTCACTTAACAATTTCTTTTAAGACACAAGTTATTTAAAATTCATCCACTCGAGCAGGTAAGGGATTTTCAAACTAGGATACGACGCGAGGCTGCCTTGGGTTTTGGGTGTGTTGCTCTGGATATTGATTTCTTTTGATGGGCAAAAGGGAAGAGTTATGCTGGGCATATAAATTTCATGGGGACATGTGAATGCCTTCCATGCCCCAGAAACATTGTGGGAGGGTAGGTCTCAGGAAACCCACTGCCTCTGAGTGGCCTGTCTTTGTTGGAAGTGGCCTCCATGGATGTCTTCCACAAATGCAGTCTTAGCTCCTTACTCATCGAGAGATGAAAAAGCTTAAGGAATCTGGAGGGCACGCTCGCTCATTGAAAAGGAGGGAACATCCATCACCAGGAGGAAAGAAACAATCCAGAAAGAAGGCCAAGAGTGGTGAATGGGGCGAATGGCAAGATGAATGAGGCTCTGTCTCCTGGAACTGCAGGACCAGTAGGAGGCTTTGCCCCTGGGTACTGAGTGGGAGGCTGGACTTCGCGGAAAAAACGTTCTATGAAATGTGAGCATTTCAGAGGAACTAGTTTGAAGGAATATGGAAACATCCCTTCTTGGTGATTAATGACTCCCCACTGAGGAGTCATTCAGAGGCCAAAGGAAACCTAAAGTATAATTCCAGAGATCTGGAAGGAGTAGACATTTGGCAAACTTTATTGATAGCTATGCGACTGTGATAAGGAAATGTAGGTAGACGATTGTGCAACCCAATGAATTCCCAGTTGACTGAACAATCATAATCATATAAAGTAGAAGAGTGACTCAGTTTTCAGCATGCAATCGGTGCTTAATGAATCGTGGTTGAATGAATGAATGAATGAATGAACCAATCAGCCAACCAGGACGATGCCCATAGTGCATGCATGGCATTCTCTCACATTGGTCTTGTTATGTTCAACACTTCCATAAATTATTTAAATCACAGACATACAAGACACATAAAGCAAATTTACTGAGACTGTGATGTTGTGATTTATATTAAGAATCTTCATCTCCATTTCTGGCACAGAGCTCCTAAAACCCTTGGAATTTCCTGAACCTCACTATGGGGGCTGGGTGACAGCAGAGCCCACAGTGTGATTATGGAGCTGGAACTTTCAGTCCCTGCCCCCACCTCCAGCGAGGAGAGAGGGGCTGGAGATGGAGTTCAATCACCAGTGATTGATTTTATCAATCATATGCCCTTCTTGGAACCCTTTTCCTAATTCAATAATCCCGCTTTGGCGTTGATCCCCTGTTTTTCTAATTTTTCCTTTGTAGTCCTTTTTTATCCTCCCTTTAAAGGTTTTCCTTTACCTTTATATTTAAAGTCAATGTTCCTTACATTCTAATCTTAGCGTATTTGTAATCAGTTTCTCTCCTTGGTCATTCATTCACCATTCATTCAAAATATATTGTCGAAGACCTACTATGTGCCAAGGACTATCCCAGGAGTTGGTACTACAGCAGAGAACAAAACAAAGATTTCAGCCTGTAAGGGGATTATATCCTTGAAGGAGTGGAGAGAAACAATAAATAAGTGAATAGAAAGATCAGTGTTGGGCCATGTTTAAAGCAAGGGTGAAAATCCAACCCAGGAAAGGGAACTGGGCATTTGGGGGCTATGCTTTTAAAGAAGAAAGTCAGGGCGGCTTCCCTGAGAAAGTGGCATTTGAGCAGAGCCGGATGTCTTACATTCCCAAGGATTCCTCTGCACCGAAGACTCCCAGGTCCTTGTCTCCAGGCAGGTCCTCCCCTCCGGAACGACATTCCCAGATGCCTCCAGGACGGCTCCTATGGGCTGTCCTAGGGCACCAGGGAGTGCACATGCTCATCTCTTCTACCAAACTGCTGCCTCCTCTTTGGTTCCCCATCTTCGTTCATAGCATCTCCTCACTCACCCAAGCAAGAAACTGCAGACTCCCCTTCACGTCCTTCTCCCTTTCCAATCAGATGTCATCTGGGTCCTCACTTCTCTCCACGGCATAGTGCAGGCCCTCGGTGCCTTTGCTTATACTACTTCGGGAGACTCCTAATGGCTTGTCATCCTCTAATCTAGTGGCCCTTCCCCACTCTCTTTGACATTACCAACAGAATGACCTTTCTAAAGCACAGATCAGATCTACTCTGAAGCCTTCCATCTGCCTCCCAGATTAGCAAGGTGTTCGGCCTCCCTGGTTCCCAGCCTACTAGTTCAGCCGTCTCCCCTCATCTCCTTCCCATCACCCAGCGGCACCACCATATACCCTATATTCTGCCAGAGGGTTTTATTGTATTTTATTCGTTACCATTTAGTCCCCTTACACCCCCCTCCCCCCACATACACACGATCACCACACTGTTGCTTTCCATATGGTTTTTTTCTTCGTTTTTTTTCTGGAACACTTTTGCCCTTCCCTCCATTTTCCTTTGTTACCCTCCCCTACTGTTACCCACCCTGTCCTTCCCTGCCCTTCCATGCCCTTCCCCACTCTTCCCTTCCCTGCCCATCCCTACCTTTTCCTACCTAACAGGTTGCTAACCAACTGCAATAGCCAAAACTCCACTCTCAAGTTTTCCCAGATTCTCTCCCCACTCATCTCATCTTCTTTGTTGTGATACCACAGTGCTTATTGCAGGGAGGATCACCCTAGTTTAGGAGTGTCTCCTTAGTCTGTGTGTTACATGGAGAAAGGCACCGGCTCTTGTACGTGTCTATGCTTATTGTAGGTATTAGTACTTGGAAGGTTATTCTGTGCATGTTAAATGAACTGGCGAGGATTCTACAGAAAGTGTGAAAATATGTACATTGAACCATATGAAACTACCCTTCTTCTTTGTATTAGCAATATTGTATGGTTCAATCTAATACATCTATTTTGTGTCAATATTTGTCGTTCTTATTTTGGCTTTTAGAAGTATTCTTACCTTCGGTCCAGATGCCTTAACGTATGTGCTTCGAAGAACTATTTTCAGTTCTGCAAGACATTTCCCATCCTACTCATTCTACGTATCCTTTCTTTTTTCTGACCAAAAATGGATGCGTACCTGAGAAATGTTATAAATATCTACTCTTCTTTCTTGCTAGTAACAATCTTTCTGTTATTATTTTTCTGATTCAGATGGTTTATCATAAACACCCAGGAGGTTTTTGAGGCTGCTGATAAAGTTACAAAGGTAACTTTTAGAATTGTCATACATTATTTGCCTAATGAAAAGACAATGATGATGTTGTGAATGAGGCAAAAATTATACATTTAATGATATGTGGTACGTTAAATGATACAAAAATAATGCATGGAGTTTTTCAGGGTGAAAGTAGATAAAAAGTATCAACTGGAGAACCTGTGACTATTTTATCCCATGATTTTGATTTCCGTGACTATGACACAGAACTAGAGTTGTCCTTAAATTTGGAATGTCTTCCGTATTCTGCCTTCTCACTTTTGCCAACATTTAAAAATAATATTCTTAAGTCATAGCCAAAAAATTATTCTATTCTGCAGTTCTATAATTGAATGACTTTGCTAGATACTTTTAAAGTAAAAACCAATAATATAGCTAATCACAATTGTCCCCTTTTGTGCTGAATTGAATTTTGTTTTGGTTTTAATTCTCATTCGAATTGCTGAGAGAGAACAAACCTGTCACAGAACAACAATTACCATCTTTCAGTCTGCGTGCAGCTAAGTAGTCTTTGCAAAAATGTTTAAGACCATCCTGTTTGGACACATCATCAGGGTTTTGTTTTTTTTTAATTGTTGTTCAAGTGCAGTTGTCTCCATTTTCCCGCCACCACTTTCCCCCACCCCACCCACCCCCACCTCCCACCCTCAATCATCATCCGGTTTTTCTGTGGAGGTAGTTCATCACAAGTGGGCCTCTTTTTGTTTGTTTGTTTGTGTTTTTGATTTGTCTCTTCTTTTTTATCCTCTTTTTAAATTTTTATTGAATTTATTGGGGTGACATTGCTTAATAAAATTATGTAGGTTTCAGGTGTACGAGTCTATAATACATCATCTGCATATTGTGTGTTAACCCTTGTGTTCACTGCAGCATTGTTTACAATCACCAAGATGTGGAAGCAGCCCAAGTGCCCATCAGTAGATGAGTGGATAAAACAACTATGGGACATTTACATAAATGAGTCTCTTTTTGAAAATCTGAAATTTTAGACAGCTGTGTTTGTCAATCCCCTCACCATGAGACAATAAAATTGACTGGGGCCATAATTTAAGGAAATAGCTGATTGTGGGCAAGGTTTTCTAGGACAATGGTTAAGGTGAAAAATGAGATGTAAAATTAAAAGAAAACACTGAAACAGGCTAAACCAGTTTTCAAAATCTTTTTTGGTTTAGCAGGGCCTTAGGTATTGAATGCAGAAGGTTTGGAGGATTATCTAGACCTAATGTGTTAAAAGATCAGGTTGTTAGAGGACTTTGATTCGGGATCTTATACATTTTTTTTAAGTGTTGAGCAAGACACCCTGAAAGCTTGAGAGAGACGTTTTAGGATAGAGTGGTCTCTAACTTGTCTTTATGTTTGCTTTTGAGACAGGTGCTCACCCCAACCAACTACCAGACTCTGTTCTTGGTCAGGGAACCCTTTGCACTGTGGTTATCAGTATTTATTCCTGTATTTGATTTGAGTTTCTATACATTTTTTCGATAGGACAAATGAAGTTAAGTGGGTCAACCAAATGCTTAAAACATGGTGCAGAAATTAGGGATGCTTGGAAACCTGTGGCTCAACCATGATAATAAGGCTGATATGCTTGGATGGGAACATTAAGAATGTCGGTCCACTGGTATCTTGCATATGCAAGAAGGCTTGTGAAACCAGCAATCAAAGTCCTCATTGGTACAATTGCTTTTATGCCGAACATTTAGAATATTCTTGAAACTACCCTTTTCACTTTGAGCCACGGGTTCTAATGAATAAAGGTCCGTATAGAAATAAACACATCCAATAAGAAAAACACACTCTATTGTGATTTTCATTCCTAGAAGCCACCAAAATGTCTTGCTAGGTATACTTGTAGCATATCATAATTATTTTAAAATAAGGACAGGTGTCTCTTTATGAATTAGGCTTGAACTAAAGTTTTTCTTTCACATGTGTTAGCTAGAGACGAGGAAATTGGTTCTAATACGGAATTGCTACACTGCTATTGTTATACCCATGTTTGGGTTTTCTTCTCTCTTATGCAGTTTTCTTCTATGTATATTTACATTAATCTATCTACTTAGAGATTGTGTGAAAGGCAAATTTGAAAGAAAGCAAATAAAGTAGGGACCCTGGACACGTCCTTTGACTATACTCTGCCAGGATGGTGGGTAAATGAAATACACCCAGTTGTGATGCCCCATAAAGGGTCCCACGGAAAAGAAAGGGTTTGCTTTTGGAAGACATGCATTCTCCTGAGAGAACACACTCCGCGGCCGGCCAGCCAGCTGAGTCACGTGGTGGGAGGGGGCTCTTTTCTTCTCCGCAAGCCCTCCTCTGATGTCACGAATCTCTTCTCTCCTGGGAGAATTAATTAGCATTCATTGGGCGCAGTTGGCAAGGAGAAAGAAGGGCGCGCGGAGCGTGTGTAGGAGAGCAGGGAGGAAGGGGCCCGGTGGGGAGCGGGTCCTTCCCCCTCCGAGCTGAGCCGCATTGAGATTGGAGGCACAATCGGACACAGAAAGGCTGTTTTATAACTGGGATCCTCGGTGACGTATGGCTGCCTGCTCCTTGGCAGCTGTCTTTATGGACCAGTAGGCAGAGGGGAATTGACGCTGACGAGACTTTTGCATCTTGGAAGGGACTGTAATCTACTGTAGTGAAGAACAGAACCTCTCAATCACACGAGTGTAAATAAGAGACGGAGGGGAGTCCAAAGAAAAGGAAGAGGAGGGGAAAAGTGTGTGTTGGGGGGAGCGGGGAAAAGCATTTTTGGTGGATGGTATGAAGCCAGCCATGGAAACTGCAGCAGAGGAAAATACTGAACAAAGCCAAGAGAGAAAAGGTACCCAGCGCTGACAATAGCCTGTTTAAAGCTTTTCACTGGGGGTGCTTAAAAGGGGTAGCCCGGTTTTGTGTCTCTTGTAAAATAGCTCAGAAGTAATCCCTATGGCACGGTCTTGCTTTCAGGGTGTTTCTTTCTTTTTTTTTTTTCCTTGTAGCCTGACGTTAAATTAATAGAACAGCCTTTCTGCAACCCATTCCTGTTCCAAATCTTCCTACTGAACATGCTCTTTCATAGAAGGGTGTCCACAGCTTGTCTCACCTTGAGGGGCTGGATAGGGGGAAACTGTCTTTTTTTTTAATTAATGGAATGTCATCCCTTTGATTCTCCGTTCTGCATGTTACAGTCCAGGGACATGGGACGCATTGTTCGCTGCTCAGGCCGAGGAGGAACCGGAGGGGCAGGCATATTCAATACGCTTTGGTTCCACTCGTGCTGTTGCAGTTTGGGCATTCTCTCATTTTCTGGCTGCATACTATTGCTGTCTGTGTGTCAGGCCCGGGCTAGGGCATGTCATAGCCATTGAAGTTGGAGCCTGAGAGAGGGGGTGTCAGCTCTGTTGCCTGTTGCTGATGGAATCAGGTGGGGGGGCTTCTGCTCTTTGTGACTTGGAGATTTGGGAGGTGATAGGGGTTGATAAAGGTCCTGTTCCTGAAAGGGAATCTTAGAACATATCACAATTTTGACATACAGAATGCTTTTTTTTGTAGAAAGATGTACTGTGCGGTAAGAAAGTAGCAGAAAATAGAAGCTAAAATTAATCCTTTCCTGGCTAATGACTGATTGCAAGTTTGATACCCCCAGAATCATCTTGGCTACTATTGGGGTACAAGCATCTCTCCGCATGGTAATGGGCCTCCCTCCCCCAAAGGGAGAGACAGTCAGAGAGGCAAAGGACCGGATGCTGTAACCGCACTGGCTCCGATATCAAAAGCCACCGTGCGAAGGAAGGTTATTCTTTCTCACGGCCCTGCAGTCCACTGACAGTCACTAAACAGTAGTAATTCTCCAGAATGGAGGTTTTACTTATGAATACGTACGTTGAAGTGTGAAATCGCTGATAGTCAACTACTTTACATGACAAAACGGCGATTTCATGTTTTCAACTTAACAGCACTCCAGGGTCGAGGCTCTGCTTGTTTTTCAATGAGGTTTGCTCTGTACAAAATACTTTAGTAACGTTGCATCCTGAACAGAGCAATTTTATTTTTTAAATTAATTATTTTCAAAGTATAATAAAATATACATGCATAAAAATTGCCATTTAAACCATTTAAGTGTATAATAATTCAGTGGCATTAAGTACATAGCCCTTTAATTTTAAAATTGGTAGGTTAATTCAATCCCTGCATCAAACCTACTGCCCCCCCCACCAAAAAAAAAAAGAAACAGCCAAAAGCCTCAAAACAACCCTGCCTTTCCTCGTATGTATGTATTTTAAATGTTCAGGAGCGAGCAAATAGTGTTAAGAGAATTTAGAAAGCTGAGTAACTGAGATGACAGTTTAAAGATTCATTTCCATAATGACAAAGTTTGGCAATGTAATCAAGTAATATCGCATTGTTGTGAAGAAGCCTATCCCAGTTGATAACAGGTTTTTCCTAAAACAGATGAGTGTTTAGCTCACACTTTTTATTAATATGGTGCCTGCCAGTGGCAGGTAAAACCATTTTGGTCTCCACAAAAACATCCCTTTCATTTTTCTCTCCAAAAAGCAAGCGAGAGGCATACGACCAACGTGAAATCCTTACTACACGAGTGTGTATCCCATCATCATTTAGTCTTTACAGATTGTTATTATTTTATGTCAAATAAATATTATTTAATGTCAAATCCCCAGGCTACCACCACATCCATTGGCTATCTGTATATGAAAACTCGTTAGATATGTTTTTAGAGACAAAATTAGAAGCAAAAGATAATTCCTGGAGGAACTTTAAAAATTCGTAAAATTGATAAACACTAGCTAGTTGTTAAGGAATTCAAAAATGCCATTGTTAGCACAAGCTGTGCTCACGTATATAGCGCTTGCTGCAGTAAGAATATGATCCAGGGAGTGTATTTTCACTGCAGCCCCAGGGGTCGGGATCGCTATGCGAACCACCTACCGTAAATGCTGGTCCGGAGGGCGGCTTCTCTCCTAACCTTCGTTTAGACTAACAAGTTCATAACTGCACAAGTCAGAACTCACACAGGTATCATCTTTATAGTGTCCTCAGTTCACTTGCCCATTGTCCTTCAAGGCATAAAACGATAATAACACATGTTTGTGCATGTCTGTCATGCCAGAATCCCTTCCGATTGCATTTTCAATTTATAAAATACATATTTCGTTCATTGGAATTAAATTTAAAAATTGATGTAATTGGGGCATGCATTATGTAATTCTTGAGCTGGTGGAGCTGTTCTTCCCCCCATTTTAAACCTTTCAGCAAGGGATCGAATTTACCAAATTTAATCCTATATATTTTGTCACTTCTCATAGGTTTTTATGCACATATATTTTTCCCCTCTGTTCCTTCCTTCATTTTTAATAGTTAGCACTGCAGGCGATATCTGTCTCTTAATTTGGAGTATTATTGCCTAGTGGCTAGCACCCAGAAGCTTCTGGATTAATGGCTTTGGATAATTATTACAGTGTTCATTAAGAATATAAATTAAATTTTGCTTTATAATTCAACCTCAACTTTTCTAGGTGATGTCACTTCCTAGGAGTTTTGGCAGAACAAGTAGAGCTGTTTCTTTAAATCAGAATGACTTTGTTCCTATTTTAAAAAAATAATCCAAGTCCTTTAAAAAAAGAAAGCAAATGTGTTTTTGAAACAGTGTCATAGCTTTTGCCATAGAACACTACTGAAGGATCAAAATTTACAGGGAGCATTTAGTAGTTACTCAGGATTTTTTAAGGAAAGCAAGCAGGTTTTCTCAGGCAGATGTAAGAAATGCCAAATTATTACAAATGACAGCTTTTAAATTGGGAGCATTAAATTAAATCAAAATGTGAGGACTGAGTAAGCAGATTCACTGAAATGGAATAAGTGGAGGAAATGAATTAGAATCAAACAAAATAGATAATGAAACTTAATAATAAAGAATGGAGAGTTAGGTGGTTTCTATTTATTTCTATGGATTATGACTTAATGTCAATTCCTTTGTGAAAGTCAATGCATCTGGAATTGCAGGGAGTACAGGATCATGAGTAGAAACACAATTGAGTCAGTTGCTCTATTGCATGAAGAAAATCTAAGTATCTGTGATGAAAATTATTTTTATTACATGTAGGAAATTGAAATCTACTGAAGCAATTACAGTCAGGCTAGTTAAGCTCCCCTGAATCATTGCTGAAATAAATTCCAGAATTCTAGGCATCAAATTAAGTTCCTAACCACATAGGAAGAAAAATGTAGTAAATTGGAAATAATGTGTAATTTAAAATAAATCACAGAACATAGTCAAAGTCAGAAATGAATTCAAGTTTTTGACTTGATTAAAAAATTAACACATCCATTTAAACCCTTTAATCAAATAGATATAATTTCTTACGTGGTTAGATTTTTTGGGGTGTTTTTTTTTCCCAAATTGTGTGTGCTTTTAGACCCTTTTTTCTTTTTTGTTTAGGAAGAAAATCACTGCTCTAGAATATATGACATATATGTTAAAACCCAGAGTGATACATTTAACATGTCCCACTATTTGTGGTGATCTTTGAATTATTTTATTTTGAGATTTGTATCGATGTTCTCTAATCGGTTATATGAATATGGTACAGAGACTGTTTTGGATGCAGTTTTCTCCTATAAGAATCTGCCAAGGAGGGCATTTGAAGAGAGGGCGTCTGGGGGATAGGCTGTGGAGAAAAGAGTGGCCGGCCAGATGGTGCCGGACATATGTGGTAGGTATGATACAGCTCGCTTTTATTTAATTTTTTTTTTTTTTTTTAGAAAACTTAAGTGTGGAGAAGATCTCAATGAGCCATTTGGTGCATCTCTTACTTTTCTATATTATTGTTTCCATTAGGATACTTTTCAAGACTTGCCCTTGCTATTTCACTAGACAAAGAGTTCCGACCCAGTTCTGGAAATTTAGATTTGCCTACCTTGAAATTGAGTGGAAATCTTGCATTCAAATTGTAATGTTAAACATTATACTGCTCTATTATTTGGAAGTAGAGGTCGATTTAGACCCAGCAGGGGTGTCCAACCTTTTGGCATCTCTGTACCACACTGGAAGAAGAAGAGTTGTCTTAGACCACACATTCAATACATTGTGACATGTAATCACACACACAAAAAATCTCATAAAGTTTTAAATAAATTTATGATTTTATGTTGGGCCGCATTCATAACCATCCTGGGCTGCATGTGGCCCGTGGGCCGTGGGTTGGACGCCCTGACTAATCTCAACAACATGACTTACTAGCCTTGATGTTTCGAGGGCATGTGAAATAGCCAGTTACCGTCTTGAGAGATTTCCCCTCACTGGGACTGGTGATGAATTGGATGATTCTAGAAGAAAGCTCTCTTGCTTTCTTCTCCTTGGGACCAAATCCACGTGAGATGGTTGCCCAGGAACAGGATGGATGTGGTACAGAGCAAGAAGGTGACACACACTGGCTTTGGAGAGACGGAGTCTACAGTTCTAGCTCACAAACGCAGCGGGTTGTTCCTTCATTCATTTATTCATTTAATAACGTTCTCCTTTGAACCATCATCCTTCCTCTGTCCTCTCAGCTCATGTCATAGGACTAGAAGGATGCTAACTCATTTTAGGGAACATTACGTGTAGTTTAATCTTGGTTCTGATGTAATTTTGCCGATAGGTAGCAGATTAAATAGCAGACAATAATGCCAGCGAGAATTTTGATTCTTAGCCAGCCCAGTGACACTTCGCTTCAGAGAACATATAATAAGAGAAAATAATTTCCTATTTTGTAGGCTGACTTGATTAATTGCATTAACTTCTTTATATATTCCAGCCTTAATAGCTATATGCAAATCAAGGATCAGCATACCTCACCTGTAAAGGGACAGAGAGTAAATATTTGAGACTTCGTGAGCCACACACTCTCTGTTTTGTCTATTCAAGCCTACCATCGCAGCCATAGATAGTATCTAAATAACTGGGTGTGGCTGTGTTCCAATGAAACTTTATTTACAAAAGCAGGTGGCCATCATTCATGACCTCTGCTATAGTCTACAGTGTGGTTATAACTTTCCTTCCGTGTTTCGAATAATAGCTAAAATGAAGGATGATTTTTTAAAAGGATGAATAAATAAACAAACAAATAAATAAATGAATAAATGCAGGCTGATAGCTATAGCTTTCAAAGGTCTTGCCCAGTGAATATGGTCTTCCTAGGCAGCTCAGTCTTTGTCACTCAGTTGCTTCCAGTGATAATTTCCTAGACGCTAGAAAGTTTAGCAGTCTGCAGTTCAGTTATTCAGCCTTGTCACTAAATCACATTATCTAAGAAGATGAAAAAAAAAGTGCATAAGGCATTATTTGGGGGGGGTTCCCCTCAATTTGCCACTGTTTGTTTCAGACCCACCTTTGGTGATGACCAACCACAGTTCTGTCTGTGGCCACCAGCCCCCACGACTCACCGCAACCCCAACCATAAATAGTATCTCAGATGTCACAGTCTTTTGGCTTCTGCAAGAATATAGATCGGTCTCCTGCCCATCTCTCTCTCCTACTCTGCCAGGGGAGCAGCTGCAGCCTTCCCTCTGTAAGGCAGGTCCTGGGTGTGCGCATTTCCCTATTTCTTGACAGTCTCCCAGAATTGACATATTAAAATACCATTCAAGCTGAGGTTTCTCCTTACAATCATGTGACTCCCTTCTAAGTAGTGAGACCCTGTCCTTTTAAACGAAATGTAGACTGTGTTCTTTGAAATTTTGTAAATAATTTTATATTTAACATCTTTATTTAAGTTTGGCTCAAACATATGAACTAGATATGATTTTCTTTTCTTTCATATCTTAAGATTTATTGTCATAAAAAGGCCTTCCCAGAAGTATTGGAAAACCTCCTTCCACTTCCCGCTCCCACCTCCACATCTGCCGGAGCAGTAGTATTTTTATGCTGAATTAAGCATCTCAGGCACGACTGCCATGTTGTTCCCAGAAAACACATTAGTGTCGGGTAGTCCATGGTTTTCATTGTCATTGCCTAGCAGCCTATGCCCGAATGTCTGGAGACTCCCCCACCCTGTGAGGAGATGAGGACAGGGAATAGATGTATCGTGTGCAGAGAGTCCCTGAATTGCCTGGCCTGGGTGAGGTCAGTGTGCAGGGGGACCCGGGGGTCCATTTCTTGGTCCACAGGGTCTTAGGCAGCTCCTTTACATTCAACCAAATATTTATGCAGGACACATTTTGGGGGCACCTACTGTGTATTGGGCATGGAGAGAGGAATTTTTTAAAAGGAGGATGACATTTTTTGGATCAAAAGTGATAGAGCTACATGGAATCCTCTTGCTTGAGGTCAATATGGAAGGCTCACAGCCCCTTTACCAAGAGGAATTCAGGAATGAGGCCAGTGGACTTCTTCTGGTTCTTCCACCAGCCCCAGTGGGCATGTTGACTCCATTTTCTAAGCTCTGAAGTACTGAGTTTAAGATCAGGTGACAGACAATGCTCTAGATATCGCTAGGAGGGCAAAAGTTTCATCCAAGATTCAGCAGACTATGGGCTTCTTTGCCAGATTTTCAAGGCTGGGACCGAGTACCATAATGGAGAGTGAGCCTGCAGTCACCTTTGCTTGTGCAGCTGCAATAATTATTATAAATATTATCTGCCCAATATGAGCATTCTAAGGGTGGGAGTGGGGGAGATGGATAAAATAAAGAAAGGAAAGACGATTTTGGTGATTTTTGTAAATGGAAATTGAAAAGCAAAGGAGCAGATTCCAACACTCTCAATTTATCATGCTGAGTTGGTAAAATGGTACAGAAAGACTGCATTCCAATCGCATATTTTTAAACTCCCCCTTTCCTTGAACTATATGGTGAAAGATTAACTAAAAATGCTGATATAGAATCTTTGCTGGAGAGAGAGACACTGACTCTTTGCCACCTGAAATTGGCAGTGAACAGCAGAGCTGAAATGGAAATTGGCAGGTACCACTGGATGTACCCAGGCTCAAAGAACCACCAGTACCATCCCGTGCCAACCCTGGGGGACAGGGCTAGCCCCTTGAGCAGTCCAGGTAAATACAGCCTCGGGGTGAATTCTAATAGCAAGTCAACTGTTGTTGTTAATATTATTTGTAATGGTTCTTTCAGATTGGTGATATTTTATGTTTTGCTTGATGCATTAACTTTTCAAAGGGGCATGGGTGGAATTGGCCCTTTAAAAATTTTTTAATCATCTTTCTTTTTCTCTCCTCTTCATTCCACCCCATCTTTCGCCTTTTTCTTCTCCCTCCTCCCACTTCCCTCACCCTCACCTCTTCTTCTCAAAGGGAGGAGTATACAATGAGCTACACCTTTGGGTTAACCACAAAATTTCCAGTGTCTGAACTGATAATGGCATGGGGGAGGGTGTCACCTATGTCCACCTTGGAACCAAGAACTAGGCCAGAACACTTGAGGAGCCTTGGCTCTGAGTACTGTGAGTGTCCCCAAATTTCTTCTCGGCCCCACTACTGGGCAACACTCTGATTTAACATCAGTCATTGCCTTTGAGGCGAGAAAGTCAAAGCTCATGAAATGGGAATCGGATAACTGTACCCAATCCCATCAGGTAGGTCCACTGGGTCAGTTTCCAGTTTCCTCGTTCATGAGAACACTGGTCTCTCAGGACCGCCAGGTGCCGGGCCTGGGTGAAATGTGCATCAGTTGATTGGGGAACTTGGAAGGGGAGAATGCTGAGTAATATGTGCAGTGACCCACCACATTTCCAAAGTCTATACGCGTCTTAACAGTCAGCTCTGTTAACTAAAATTCAGTGATCTCAAGTTACTTAAAATGTGGCTATAAAGGGATGGCAGTGGGTTCAATAAATACAATAGGTTTAAAGTTTTGCTATAATTTTCCATGAGTCCTTAGCATCATTTTTCCCAAATAGTTCCTTACTTTCTCAGGAATACCCCTGAAATGACGATGTAGGTAGGATGTACAACTCTAGAAACGATCCTGAGATACAATGCAACACACCTATTGAATTACAAAGTCATAACACCTATAATTGATTTAATACAACTTCGCAATTTTATTTTTCTTTTAAAACCTAAATTGTACCTTCAGGTTAATTAACATGAAACCTGACTCGAGGTTTAGTTGTACATCTCGAGTTGTGCGTTCCTTCATCTGACATAGGGCTCTGGGGTGCCAGCTCCGTGTATACCTGCACAGTGCTGGTTAGAAAGGGTGAGCAAGAAGGGGCATCACACATTTGTTTTCAGAGGTCCTTTAAAGAATAGAGGGTCCGAGAATCTCAACTTTTTACAAAAATTTGCCACGAGACATGATATATTCATAGGATGGAGGGATGCCCTTTAGCAATTAAGAGGAATGAATTACATACTACAACATGGATGAATCTTAAAAACATTACACTGAGTAAAAGAAGTCAGTCACAAGAAACCAAGTATTATATGATTCCATTTAAATGAAATTTCTAGAATTGACAAATCCTTACAGACAGAAAGTAGAGTTGTGTTTGCCAAAGGCTGGGGAGATAGGGAGAATGGGTACAAGGGGTATTTTGGGGGGGTGATGGAAATGTTTCAAAATCAGACTGTGGTGATGGCCACACAATTCTGTAAATTTCCTCAGAACCATTGAGTTGTACACTTAAAATAGGTGAAATTTTTTATGTAAACTATCTCATTAAAGCTGTCTTTAAAAAGCACCTCCCCAAAAAGAAGCACTATTAGATGTGCAGTTCAATAACATAGAATGAGAGAGAAGGGGGTATTTGTTAACATAACAATAATGTCCCCAAGTTATCAGAAACTACTCTTACGACAACAGTCTTCATTTCAAGAATGTGTTAGAAGACACCAGGGTAGTTGCAAATTGAGAAAAAAATTTTAAATATCTTCCTTGGATTGAGTGGTAAAAAAGTAAGCATCAATATTTTATTAGGGGAAAGTCCTCTAGCAATTGCTCTTGACGAGTTTTGCCCACTGGTTGAGCAGCTCCCTGCAAGAGCCTCGGAAAAATGTATGCTTTTCATCCTACAACCAAACACCAGGGCATGGACATTCTAAGCAACAGTGGCAGCTGAGGAGAAAAACACAAGCCTCCAGTTTCTTTTCTGAAACTTTTGGGGCCAGTTTTGTGCCAGAGTTAAGAAAAGTTTGGGCTTTTGAAAAGTAACACAGCACATACAGCATGCGGCGTGTCACCAGCAAGGTCTGGGTACTCCCGCAAATCCGACGCATTAATCTTTGCGAAGAGCCCACGCTGGGAACAGGGAGCCTGGAAACAGCCTCCTGTCCGTTCAGGTCGGATTTGACACCAACTAACTTTACATCAGAACACGTTTTGTAACCAGATGAAACAGACTAATAATGAAGTAAATGATCCTGAGTTTTTACGAGTTCTGGAACTGTATGATGAGAAATTGCAGAACTAACAGTATTGGATTGCTAGTGATATTTCGTGTGACTGTTCCATGGACAAGCAGGTTGTTGTCTGAGGGGAGAAACAAAATCACTGAACTTGATTTATAGAAACATCTCCCGAGATCCTGAAATGATCTCTACCGACACGTAGTTTTAACTTTTTCTGTGCAATGACTGAAATCAGGAACACTTGTGCCTGGAGCCTGCCACAGAGACCTTGCATGTAGGACAGTATAAAGAGTACAGTGCAGGCCCTGGAGTGAAGGGACCGAACCCAACCATATTGTCACCTTCCCAGTTGCTTGGAGATTCTGTTGGCTTCTAAATCAATGCAGTTGCCATTCTGTACTTAGATTCCAAACCAGATGGTGTGAGAGAAAAAATAGAGGATTCCATATGGCTCTTGTGTCTTTTTTTTTTTTTTCTGCAGAGCTCTCAGTTTCTTTTTAGTGGGGGAAGGGGGAAGGGCTTTCGTGATACAAGCTGACTAGGAGATCTTTGCCAAAGGAAAATGCCTCTCCCGCGCGTGCAGTTATTACGGTCAAGACCGCCTCTCCCCGACCCCCAACTTCCTTATTCCCCGTTGGGAAGTCCAGTAGCTCCAGTTTACTTTGCCTTGGTCTTCTCATGTCTGACTTTTTTGGTGTAAGTTCCCAACAGAATTACATTTTCAGGACTTGGATAGTTATTCTGTCACCATCTGTTGCTTTTTTCTTTTTTTTTTTCCTTTTCATTTTTAAACTTCTTTACCCAGATAATACCCACATCTTCTCTAGGCCTATAGGAAATCTAAGGACAGGTGGCCACATGGGCAGCCCTGGGTGACGTGGCCTTAGGGGCCCAGGCCCGAGATGGTGGCGTTAGTGAAGGAAGGAATAGTCGATGCTACACCTGCATTCGATGGACTGTTGTGCTTGCCGCATAGGAAATACTTCGGACCACTGTAGATTGTGTTACACAGGCTTCGGGCTATAGTACAAGAGAATTTAAATCTCTGTTCCAAGTGTGGTCTGTGGGCCCGCAGAACTCGCATCACTGGAATCTTATTACAGAGGCAGAGTCTCAGGCCCTGCCCCAGACCTGCAGAATCAGAATATGCATTTTAACAAGATTTCCAGGTCCTTTACACATTAAAATTTGAGAAGGGCCGATTTAGACAAAGGTCCAGGAGCAAGGAGAAAACAGGAAGGAACTGAAGTGAATTCACCCTTGAGATCTTGACCTCTTTTTCGTTTTGGAGAAAACAGAGAATTGCTTAAGGTATCCATTCTGCCTTCCCTCTCTGCCTGCGGACAGGCATGCATAAGCATTACCAGTCATTAATGCACTAGCGGTGACCTCGGTTAGTCTGAAACACAGTGACCTTGGATTCTCTTATCTGCTTGTCTGAAAGCATGCCTCCCCTCATTCCTTTGTTTAAAATCTTGGTGAAGGAGAGTGGGGCGGAGCAGCAAAAGTGGGAAAGCTTTGTTTCCCTGTGGCAAAGAGAGGGCAAGGAGAGCATAGTTGATGGGAGCTTGCGAGAAATTCTTACACGTCCCTCATCAGGTTCTGTAATATAATCCAATGGCATGCAAGGTGCTGTTGCTTAACATAGGCTATAGGCTATAGGGCCATGAATGGCTATTCGTACACTTGTAAATCTGTAGTTGAGCATTTACTCTGACAGGTAAGAAGTAGAAAAACCACCCTCTTCACTGATCACCAGTTCCGGCCCTACCCCATCTCCCGAATCCTAAGTGCTCTCATGCTAGAAGTCCAGAGAGCCCTCTTACGTATGGGCTACAATGGGGAGTGTGGGGAGAACAGGGGCTCTCTTTACAGGAAGAGAGTTTAGCAGGAAGCCCAAGGGTTGGCATTTCCATTGCCAAGAAGGGATTCCTGAGCAGCCATGGAGGGGCAAGGGACCTGGCGGGAGGGGTGCGAAGGAGGGACGAGCAAGCATATCTCATGTGTTCACTGCTGTGACTCAGGTCACGCTCTTGTGTGACCTAAGAAGACAGGCCCCCTGAAATCTCCAGCCTTTATCCCTCTGGCTCTGGCTAGGCCTAGCCTGGAACTTCTCTCTCACTGGTCCGCTTTATAGAGTGACACCTGTGACCATGAGTCCTGGGAAATGCTGTGGGATTTTGTCGCTGTTCTTTAGTGTCACTCTCTCCTAACCTGAGCTTGTAAGGCCAATAGGTTTGAGGTCTTCTCTGAAAACACTAGAAATGTATTTCAAGAGGGAAAATACCTTAATCTTTTTCTGTGCATTACAGAGCCTTCATCATCGTTGGGTGTTTTTGTAAATAAAGTTTTATTAGAACCAGCCACACCCATTCATTTATAGCTTGGCTGGCTGCTTTCCTGCTACAACAATAGACGAGAGCAATTACAACCATATGCCCTGCAAAGCCAATAATATTTACTATCCGGGCCTTTACAGAAAAAAGTTGCCAACCCAACTTACCGCAAATGCATTCTTAGCACACGTGGCAAATGCAATCTATTTAGGGTAGGGGATACCTAAGAATTTTACTACTCACCCAGTTTCCTGAAATCTCCATCCAGGAGCTCTCACCTTCTTCTATTCAGGTTCCAGAATCCTTGCTTTGGTGGGGTAGTCGTGGGGAGGACCCATATCTCACAGGCTTTAGACTAAAGCTCAGCCCTTTTCCAGAGGGTCTCTTGGTTCTTTCTGGAAGCTCAGCCCTCTGGCCTCTTTCAGGGCTTTCTCTGAGTGTTCCCATAATAATCCAAGTCCTGTTAAACAGATATCGTGGAGCTGTTTTCATCTATTCTTCCTTTCAGTGTACTTCACCAAGTTTTATTTTCTGTGATATGTAAAAGATTATTTATATTTTATTAAATGTAATATTGGGAGGTCATTTCTTTCAGTCCTTTTTGAAAGTATGGGTCTCTAAAGCTCAGAATCAGAATCAGCGAGGATGCTGGGTAGACATTCAGATTCCCAGGCCCCACCCACCATCTTTGGGGTGGGCCCCAGAAACTGGTATGTTTTAATAAGCTCCGCAGGAGATTCAGATGCACACTGCAGTCTGACCCCCACTACCGCACACATAGAGGATCATAAGCTTGGTTAAGGACATAGCTCCTCATGACAACATCTTTGCTAAAGTGTTTTCAGTTCAAAACGCCTTTCTGGAGAACGTACACTTGAAATTCACAGGCAACTTGTTCACGTATTTACTATCAAGATGCCCGAAGCCAAATCACCACACCCTTAGCAGATGGTGCTATTGAATTTGAAACAAACCCCTCTTGATGTTTTTATATTGTTACTGCATCTTTGTGTATCTAAAAAAATGCAAAAGGATTCTACTGTAGCTGTAGGCAAGCGCCAGTGTATTAGTTGTCTATTCTTGCATGACAAATGAATCTTAAGCTTGGGGGCTAGTAACAACAACATATATTAACTCAGTTTCTGTAGGTTGGAAGTCTGGGCTCAGCTTCTCTGTCCGTGGGTGTCATCTGAAGGCCCAACCAGAGAATCATCCACTTCCCAGCTTACCCCTGTGGTTGCTGGCAGGACTCCGTTCCCTACTAGCTGCTGGCCCAAGACCTCCCTTGATTCTTTGCCATGTGGCCTTTCCCACAGCTCCCTCATGACATGGCAGCTGGCTTCATCACAGAGAGCAAGTGAGTGGGCAAGACAGTGTGCCAGCAAGAAAGAGAGAATGCTAGCTAGCAAGAGAGAAGTTACCGTCTCTTGAAACCTAATCAGGGAAGCAAGTCACTAGGTCCAGCCCACCCTGGGAGAGGAATGACACAAGGGTGTGAATCTCAGCAGGTGGGATCATGGAGGGGGGTCCGAGAGGGGTGCCTGCCACAAGCTGTATAAATGTTTCCGAGTGGAAATGCATCCTTTGTCCCCATAGAGAACTGTCTTCTCCCCTTCATGACAAGAGCCCCTTCACTTACCTGCCACTAAGTGGGGGGAGCCTGTGGATTCTGCACCCACAAGCTATGTTGCCCCACCCCCGGCACCCAGGTCCATGTGGCTCCTGCCTTTTGCTGCCAATCCTTACTTCCCAAAAGGGATTCATGACCTTTTCAAATTACTAGTGTCTTTCGTAAAAACTGAACTTCAAAGGCAGGTCTTTTTTTCAACTTTTTTTTTGAGGTGACTGACATGCATAAACTTTATATATGTAAAGCAGCCTAGTTGGTAAGTTTTGACATATGTATGTGCCCAGGCAGATGGTGACGAGTCCATCAATCCCGAAGTTTCCCCAGATCCCTCTGTAAACCCTCCTCTTACCTACGCCCACCCCAGCAACCACTGATTTGCTTTCTGTCTCTCTGGATTAGTTTACATTTTCTGGAATGACCCTTATGAAGATTTATTCACATAAATTCTCTCGCTTTTTCTCGCCAAGCCATTCCCAGAAAATGTTGTGTGACTTTTACTGCTTAAGAGCTCCAAGCTTTGTCTGATTTTCATCCTTCGGGCCTCCGTGAACACACCCTGAGCACTTTGAATAAAACTCCAAAAGACCCATTCTGCTACCACCTACAGTGGAAGTTTCATTTGCACCCACTCCAATCCAGCCTACACCACAGTGCCAGATTAATCTCTTAAAAGCATACCTGGGTTCATGTCACTCACCTGCTCACAGCCCTCCCCTCTCTCCCTGTTGGCGGCACCCTGAAGCCCACAAGGCTGCAGGCCCCCTGGGGGGTTCTCCATGGCAGCCAGCAGCCTTGTGGGCTTCATCTTGCTGACAGCGAAGAGAGAGGGTGCCTGGGGGGAGTTCAGGGTATGGCCAAGTTTATCAAGAACACCAGGGTAGTGTCCCAGCAGGAGCCAGAAAGACTGGTGTCCTTGATAACCTTGGCCACACCCTGAACTACCCCAAGGCACCCATCACCAGGTTGGTCCTGCTCTCCTTCCCCCATCTGTCCTAGCCATGGGGTCCCCCTGTTCTTTTCGGTCTGTCTGCACTGCTGCCACCACATACCCCTTCCTTAACTCATCATACTAAACCAAGGAGATCTGTCTCTACCTCACTCCCCATGTCCCTGAGTCATGTTAACATAAGTAATATTTAGGAAAGAGAACTATTTTCCAAAAAGAAATAAAACTTCAGTGAGAAGAGTAGTACAGTTTTGCATTTTTGCAACTCTCCTTAATATCTGGCTTTCTATTAGACAGCTGGATCCTTGTATGTGCCTCTACAGTCATTCAAAGGCATCTCGAGGTATCTAGTTTTCATTGAATTATGTGAAGGAAACTCAGGGTCTCACAGCTATGTAGCTGGAGAAGGGAGGAGTGTTTTAATGGCCTTTTCCTATTAACTGTGGAACTCTTTCTGGTAATACAACAAAATTCAACAAGTGGTGGTTTCTAAAAGATTATTTGTTATATGGATTCTGAAGCCATATCAATGACCTTTTACTACTCTATTCCATCAAAATCGGTTGCTGTATCTTGACTCTGTATTCAAGAATGATTTTGTAACATCACACATTGCTCATTTGAAAAATATTGGTTCTCTGAGTTGTGCAGATCATTCATTATTCCCTATCTAAAAAGTCCCATTTGTTAATATTACTGCAGATTTTATCAAGAAGCCTTGTAAGTATTGGGAAGCTGGCACTTCCCCTATGTCAGCTGCAGGCTTTCCAAAATTGATTGTTGACAGATACTATCAATCGTTTTGAAGGAACAAGCTCACTTGGACCATTTTTGAGAAAATTTCTGCCAGATACCCAAGCCTTAATAACTATAGCTTGTCGGCCATTTTTCTTCCAAGAAAAAAATGGTGTTCCACAAACGAAGGTGCTAGTTCAGCTCGTAACTCAATCACCCAAGGACTTTGCCTCAAGACAACATCACGCTTCAGTACCCAGCAGCAGTGCTTTCTGCATCCTTCCCATCTGATCACACAGAATTTTCAAAGGCGTACACTCAGGTGCTCAGAGTTCATAAAACTCATCATTTTTTCCTGCACCCAGGACATTTCTAAGTGACACTGTCTGTTTTGTTTTTACCTTTGTCACTGTGAATGCGTGGTGGTGACACGGGCACTGCTGATTGGTACACTTGGGTGCCGCTGCCCAATTCGTGCTGAGCCGTCAGCACTTTTGCTGTGCAGATGCCCACACAGTGAGTTCGGTAGCACTTAGCACTGTTATAAAAAGCGTGGGCCTCACGGACCTCTCGGAAGAGTCTCAGGGTCTCCCAGGGCTGCAGAGACCCCGCCCTGCTTTGACAAGTCTGTTACCTGCCCTCATGACTCACTCTGGGGCCGGCGGACTGGCAGAATGGAATCGCCACCAGGCAGGGCAGTGGGTAAGAAATGCACAGTCCTCTCCTCGGACCTGCCTAACTAAGAATCTCCATTTTCACAAGCTCCCCAGGGGTTTTATCTGCACACCTTCCCCATAAAGGATCAGATGGTAAATATGTGTGGCAACCAGTCAACTCTGCCTTTGTAGCTTGAAAATAGCCACAGTCAACGAATGAGTGTGGCTGTCTTCCAACAAAACTTTATTTATGGACACAGAAATTTGAATTTCACATACTTCTATGTGTCATGAAATATCATTCCCCTTGGAGGTTCATTTTTTTCTATTATTTAGAAATGTGAAAAAGCATTCTCAGTTCGCGGGCCACAGGCAGAGCAGCAGAGAGCCCGTGGGCGGTTTGCTGACCCCGCTCTGTGGCACTTGTTTTTCAGCCTGGGTGCCCGCCGAAATCACCGGGGGAGCTTCATTCTTAAAATAGCAAAACCTCTCATTCCCGAGTCTCACCCCCTGAAATGCTGATTTACTTGGGATCTGGGGTGAAGTCTGAGCATCAGGGCTTTCAAATGGTCTCCAGATAGTTCTACTGTGAAGCAAGTCTTGAGAGCTTCGGCTCTATATTTTCTTAAACAAGTTGAAGTTTACTTTAACCCTTTTTTTAAATCATAGGTGTCTCAGGCCAAGATTGTACATTATGACCCTAGAGCAGAGGTTTTTGCACCTCTGGCACGACTGACATTTCGTATCCCATAATTCTTTGGGGGCGGTGGCCGTCCTGCGCACTGTGGGGCATTTAACAGCATCTCTAGCCTCTACCCGCTACATGCCGGTAGCACCTCCCAGTTGTGCTGACTGGAAATGTCTCCCTACACACTGCCCAACGTCCGGGGGGCAAAACCATCCCTGGTTCAAAACCACTGATCTAAAACATGTACAGTTTTTTGTTCACACTGTCTCAAGGATTCCCCACCTGGGCTCTAGTGACATTTGGGGTCAGCTACTTGGAGGGGCTGTCGTGTGCACTGTAGATTTGGCAGCCTCCCTGGTCTTTACTCACTGGAGCCAGCAGCACCCTGCCCCCAAATGTGATGACCCAAAATATCCCCAGACATTACAGAATGTCCCCTGAGGGCACAGTCACCCCCTTTTGAGAACCGCTGCTGAGGCCATCTCAGATCGGGGAGACATCTGTTGGTCGACATTCACTTTTACTTCTTTTAAGTAGGATTCTCGCAGCCTCCATTTTCCTGATGCTGGTTGTTTGAAAGTTGCAAACCTTGGCTACTTCTTTTCTTTTTAATTTTGTGGCTCATTAGGAATCAGTAAAGTAGCAAGGAAGGCCGTGCGTGGAGCGTGGGGGGTGTGTGTGTGTGACATTCATTCCCTGGGGAAGAATCTGAGCCCTTGTTCCCGCTGGCCCTCCTTCTGAGCCAGCATTAAATGTGCAGCCAGGATCACAGACAACTTGGGGCAAATCACTGGGCCGTTATGAACTCACAGCCATGGCAACGGCCATCCGCAAGCCCAAGGACAAAACGTGTTTTATTCTGTTGTTCTGCACAAAAGGTTCTAGAGATGCTGGAGACAAAATGGCCATTGAGTGTTACAGGCATTGATGTGTATTTATTTCTCCCTACTATGTGGTTTATATTTAAACTCTCTTAGGCTAAAAGCACACTGGAGTTTTTGTGTGAATCAAAACCTAAAATTCAAAATTCTCTTAGGCACAGAGACCAGATAAGTGAAGGCTTATGACATTATTAACCTAAGAAGTTCTGGGGGGTTAGTGACAGGTTTTGAGAATTACTGGCAAAATGTGCTAGAAGGCCTGTTTTGTTTGTTTGTTTCTTTGTTTCTTTACTTGAGTAGATCATAGTCATCAAAAAAAAACACAAAACTTTCCTTCCTTACCTTTTCTGGTTCGCATTAACCAGTGTTGTCCTTGCTGATTTGGTGCTTGGGGAAACTTGCGTGTGGATTTACAGGAGTATCCAAGAAAAGCATTGACCTTCCTTAGCTGGTGCGAACTTGAACAGTGTGGTGCTCCGCTGATGCTTGGCACCACCTCCGTACTTCAAAACGTCGGCCTCGTCTGTGACTTCTCACATGGGGACAGCCCGAGTCACAGACCCAGCTCCTCTGTCTGCACGGGCACAGTCAGCCCCATGGCGGGGTGGGGCGATGGGGGGAAATCTGTTTTCTCAGACCCCGTCTCTGCTGTGGCTCTAAAGCATCTTTGTCAAAAACTCTGAGGTTAAGAGGCCTTGCTTGGCTCAGAAAAAGCACTCTAGTTGCACTCTTTTCAAGACAGCTGAACAACTTGGAACATTTTGTTTTCTTCATTGCAGCCCCTGGAACTTGCCATTTGATTTGCTAGAGCTATGGCCAAGCCCAGCAGGCCATCTTTTCAGGGGAAAACACCAAACACGGTTGAACACAAAGCAGGCGCTTGAAATGGGCACAGGATGCTGCTCCTGAGACTGGGAAGATGGGACTGTTGACTGAAAACGGGTTTCTCAAACTTTCTTGTGCACACAAGTCATCTGGAGGGGAGGGTCTTATTAAAATGCAGATTCTGATTCAGCTGGTCTGGGGTGGGGCCTGACATTCTGGTTTCTCTTAAGCTCCCTGCTGTTGCTGATGCAAAGGGTCTAAAGCACTTTCAACCGATAAGCAGTCCACTCATATTTTTTCTTGACCTCTGAAAGTTTTCCTTGCTATCCAGTAGAAGCTCACAGCATTCATCTTTAGCTCTTCTAAACTACAGACCCATGCATCCAATTGCCTGCCAGAAATCCTCCCTTAAGTTGACGTCCAATTACCTCAGACTCTACATGTCTAAGAGGGACCTCAACGTCTTTGTCCTCCAAGCCTAGCACTTTCCTGGCCAACCGGAGAAAGCTCGGTGCAGAGTGCACCACAGCACCCACCCAGTTCTGCATGCTAGCCGTGTAGGGTCATCCTTGGAGCTCAGCGATCCACCCCCACCCTGTGATCAAACAAATCCATACCACGTTGTGCCCATTAACTAATCACCCATTAATTTCTCCCACTTCCACCCCCTTTGCCCTGGCCCAAGTTCCTCTCCCCTTCTGTGTGAACCATCATGCTGGGTTCCTACTCGTCTCTGCTTCCACTTTGTTCCTACCACGTGAGCCCCAGTGATCTTTTGCTCCCTGTGGTTAAAAGTGCTCGACGGCTTCACAGGATTCTAAGGATACAGTCCAGAATTCTTAAGGCAGCTTAAGACCCTAAGGGGTCTGTCGGAGACAGTGCTGCCTTCTCTGTCTCACCCCCTGTGTACTTTCTGTGTCCTGGCTTCTTTCATGCCTGGGAAATTCCCACCCTGCTCTTTCCCACCATAGAGCTTTTGTTCCTTCTGTTCCTGAAGCACCTTCCTGAACCTACTCTTTTCTCCCTTTCCCTAATTAACTCAAATTCATCCTTCATATTTAAACTGGGGAAGCTATCCCTGGTCACCCCCTAGAAGCCCAAGTCAGTCCCCATTGTTTGCTCTCCTACCACTTCTGAGCTTAGAACCACATGGTTAATGTCCATTTCCCCCATAGACTATAATCTCCATTAGAGTTTAGACCACGCCTATCTTAGCTCACCGTTGAGTCCCCAGCGCCCAGCAAAGTGCTTGGGACACTGAAGACACTTGGTGAGCATTGCACGTTCACTAATCGAATGAAATGGAATGAGTGAATGGACAGCTGCTCCCTCCTTCCCTATGCTGTCATTCTCACCCATATCTGGTACTCTGCTTAACTGACAGCTTCAATTAAACAAGACCTTTAAGAGACCCCAATACCCAAAGTGATGATAACAGCAAGGCTATGGGAAGAGTTTCTCTTGTTTGAGTGAGGGCTGAGCTGTGCCTTCAGATGAACCTGTGCCAACTGCTTCTTTGGAGTAAGTTACAGCTCATCTAACACTGCTTCTTTGGGTCTTTTGGGTGTTTTAATAACTGAGTCATTAGCTATGGATGTTTCTTCATAACCTGATGCCTAATATCTCAAAGAGGATTGTTTCATATGTTTCGTCCAGTGTTTTGATTGTTTCAGGCAGGAGCATAAATTAGATCCATGTTAATCCATCTTAGCCAGAAGTGAGGAATCATTTTGTGGAGTTAGATTTTTACTACAGTGGAATTTGGATGGTAACAAAAGAAAGCCAGCAGAACCAACACAGCAAAGAGCTTGCATGATTCTTTAGGGCAGCGCTTCTCAAATTTGAGCCTATGCGAGGGTCTCCTGAAAGGCTGGTTAAAACACAGATCACTGGGCCCACCCTCTTCCCGGGTTTCTAGGGCAGAATCCAAGAATTTGCATTTCTAGTATGTTCATTAGGTGATGCTGGTGCTTCTGGTTCTGATACCACACTCTGAGTATCTGTGCTTCTGGATACAAGTCCGCAAGCTCTTTCTGTAAACAGTAAATATTTCCGGCTTCATAAGCAATACACTCTCTGTCACAGCTACTCGACTCTGCCATTGTAGGGAAAAATAGCCGCAGACAGTTTGTCCATGAATGAGTGTAAACCGTGTTCCAATAAAACTTTATTTACAAAAATACAGGCTCACCCCTGGTTTAGGAGAACTGAGCTGTTGACTCTTGGGTACTATAGTGGGCAATGGCTACTCCCTTTCAGAGTGGAGGGGAGTTCATTAACTCTAGGACATAGCTAGCTCCTTTATCTAGAACCTGATGGTGGCTGTACATCAGGATGACATGGTAGGCAAGGCGATGTCTGCCTTTCTAGGCTGTGTTCCTTTCTAACACTGTGAAATGAAAGAAAATGTGACTGCGGACCTAGAAAGTAAAAAGAATCCCTCTTGCCTCCTCCCACATAAATGCTCCGAGGACTGGTTCCATAACTTGCAGGCTCGGTGCAAAATGAAAACGCAGGGCCCCTTGTTAAAAAATTATTAAGTACTTCAAGTTGGCGATAGCAGAGCATTAAACCAAGCACAGGGCCCCACAGGACTGCTCAGGTCACATCACTGTCACAGTCTCCACCAGCACCTTGGCCACATACACACATTCATGGTCTCCAAGGCAGAAATGCTGTTAACATGAGGACACTAGCAGTACTGCTATCCATACCCAGCGGACACGTTTAGGTTACTTTTGCTTTTTGCAGCAGTTTTGGTTTCTCTGGGAAAAGTATGTGGCATACGACCTAACTGCCCAGTGTTCAAAGATACCTTACACCCTGGGGACACAAATAGCTTCTAGATGGATTTGGAAGGTACAGTGGAGATGGCTGGATATTCACCCCATAGACAATTGTGGCTCTGCAGATAAACGTATTTCCCATAAATTTTTCCCATGTTGTATTCCACAAACTTCTACTCACTTTGGCCGGTAGGGTCCGTCAGGGATTTATGTGCGCACGTGAACGATGACCAACACGGTGAGTTCCGTTCAGTAGGAGCCAGAGTTCCTGCAGCCACAAACGAAACCATGTGCTGAGAGACTATGATTCATTGATGCGATCCCCCAAATTCTTGAGTCCCAGGTTTCCCCTGCTGTTCTTAAGCCAGACACACAGCGTGCGGTGCATGAAGTCCTTGAGAGATATACACTGGAGGGGAACTTTCGCCTTGATCTAGTATGGAACGTGGGAGTGAAGAGCAGCATTCTTGTAACCCCACTTGTCTTTTTGAGTCGGGGAGCAGCTGTGATATTTCCTCTGAAAGAAGCTATAACCCTTTGGATGAAAGACTTTTGAAGTGGCACTGGGTCTGGGAGGATGAGTTATATTGTTAAAGGGCAAGTGTACTACACCGTAACACCTAGCCCAACTGCAAATGATGGAGAGGATGCGGGTTTATTCAAAATGCATATAAATATATATAAAACAAAAATATTTAGGAATGAGCGTTTTACCAGGTTATATGTCAATGTCAGCTGTATTCTGCATGCTAGGGCTTTCTTTAGGAAGCCTCTCCTAACCCCTCTCCAATATGAATGATGTTTCTGCCTGTCCTCCTCTGTCCCCTTCCCTGCCCACCATCCACTGGCTCTCTAGGAGCCTAGATCTTACCATGCTGTACTATAATAATCACGTTGCCTGCCTGCCTGTAGCATTAGACTGATCTCCTTGAAGGCGAAGAAGACGTCTAATTTCATAGTTGTACCCCCAGTGCCAAGCACGGAGCTTAGCACCCAGGAGGTCTTCCAAAAATACTGAATGAATAAAACCCAAAGTGAAACTCAGTTAGAACCCAGGTCATGTTACAGGAAATCAAATGCGTGGCAGGTCAAACTGTATCTTCCAAAGCAGCGTTCTGCAGTAACAAAAGGTCCTATGTCTGCTCTGTCCCATATGGTAGCTACCAGTACATGCGGCTCTCGAGCATGTGAAATGCAGCTGGTGCAACTAAGGAACTGAATTTATTATTTTACTTAATTTTAAATAATTTAAGTAGCTTCATGAGCTAGTGGTTACTGCACTGGACAGCACAAGTCTCAAGGTCACACACCTCTATCTGATAAGGACCAGATAGATATAACTTTGCTTGCCAGGGAAGCACATATTTATCCTGTTCCTCACATCATGGAAATTGACAGTGGGGGAGGTCTATTCTCTTTTATGTAATGAGACACATTGAGGCCGGGGATTTCTCTTGGTTTGGGAGCCTGGACTTTTAGTTGAAGTCTGTCACCTCACCTCGGCCCCCAGAAAGTCAGATGACAAAATCAAACCGAACTCACATCATCCTTCTTTACAAATCTCAAGTGTCTGAAGCTCTTCAAGGTACTGACTTGCTAGTGAACTTGAACTGTATTGTGTGCTGGTTCCCATTTTATGTGGTTTCATGAATCCATCTCAGGGAGGTTGGTCTTCGTGAAAACGGCTCGTCATCTCCTGGAATAAAAGGAAATATGCGCTCTTATGAAGTCCTGACATTTTTTCATTTTGCAGTGAACTGAAGAGAAATCTGGTAATGTGGTGGGTTTAACCAAATGCTAGCTTAAAATGGGATGCGCATCAAGACGGAAAAGCCTGTCTCCAGTGTTTTATGCTGGGTAGTCATTCCCTGTCTACTGTAAAGACCATTTGGGGAAAAGAAATGTAGCTGGCTTAATGTGCTTCCCCTGAAGTAATGAACTGCTCTCAATTGCTGTTAGACCTCATAATGCCTTCAGAGTTCGATTTCTCTGACAAGCCATTTACTTAAGGGGCTGGATAATATAAACAGGGATGGGAGGTCAGGCAGGTAGTGACATTATCCCGAGGCCAGCACTGCTCTACTGAAACATAAATGTCTCCAAACTGAAAGTGGCATCTGGCTTTACCCCTTGGGGAGGTCTCCATGGACATCTCAAGTAAAAGTTTATTTTAAAAGTGAATAAAAGTCTT
The DNA here is from genome assembly GCA_004026545.1 of Mormoops blainvillei. NCBI lineage: Eukaryota > Metazoa > Chordata > Mammalia > Chiroptera > Mormoopidae > Mormoops > Mormoops blainvillei. The sequence goes on from PVJD01008789.1 coordinate 43,054, forward strand.
ATTCTTCTCAAGATGAAGAGTGGATTGTGGCTCTCCCTCCTTCATTTCACTTCATGGATGCTCATTTTGTCTTTTTTTTTTTCCTTCCCCCTTCTGTTCCTTTTCCTTCTTCAAGTACTTAAATGTCATCCACCAGTTCTGGGTTCTTATTTTGAACGTGTGTGTCGGGGAAGGGGACAGATGGAAACCGGGGAGGAGGAGGACTATGAATAAACTGCTTGTGCTGCTTGGGCTGGGGGACATTTTTATTACCAAGTCAATTTCTGATAATGACATCAATGAATCTTGGTGACTTTGTACTTCTAGGGACCAAAATACCCATCACCTTTCCCAAATGATCACACTGCTATTTTTCTGAATGCTGCAACAGTGTAATTACTGTATTTGATTCTTCTGGTTGCCCAGGGGCAAAGGTATCGGCTGCTACCGCAATAGAAGTACTTGAAACCCCAGAAGTTTTGGGGTTGCGGGACTTGATGGTGCTTTCCTTCATAGAACTGCGGCTTCGCTGTGGTCCTCACTTTGACTGTTAGTGGAGTGACCGCTCCGCACCGTGTCTTGAGCAGGTCCCCCCACCAACCCCGGGCTAGTCAGGAAGCTCTAGAATTGCGAGTTACTACACAATTACTTGGCAGTGTCCGCTCTGCCTCTCATCCCAAGCAAACCAAGCTATGTTCCCTCCTGGAGCCCCAGGGTCCACACGCTAAGAATATGAGAGGGTGGCCACTCCATCTACTGGCCCTTGGGATACTGCGCGATTAACCACAGAGTCTGAGAGGGAAGATGGAAAAGTAGAACCTTCTGTGCTAACGTGTGGTGTTCATGGAGGCCAGAGGCATCTTGCTTGTGACAGCAGCGTTTTCTCTCCCTTGGGTCCAGGGTGCTTCGAATGCTGCATCAAGTGTCTGGGAGGAGTCCCCTATGCCTCTCTGGTGGCCACTATCCTCTGCTTCTCTGGGGTCGCCTTGTTCTGTGGCTGTGGACACGTGGCTCTTGCGGGCACCGTGGCGATCCTCGAGCAACACTTCTCCACCAACACCAGTGACCACGCCCTGCTGAGTGAGGTGTAAGTACCTGCTTCCCTTTAAAAGTGTACTAAAAATGCAATTGCCCCGTGATGCTTTTTAAAAGCCTACGGTGTGCTCTCCTGGCAGAAAGCTGACAGCAAGAGTCTGTGACAGAAGGAAAAAGAAAGGGCCAAGAATGCAGTGGCTGTCTGGGATCTCTCTTAAGAATGGCCAGGGGCACACACAGGACACTGCGCACACTGTAGCTGCGGACACGGAGGGTGATAGGTTGAGGCTGCCGATCGTGACACCTCAGTTATCGTTGTCCCCGAGTAACAAGCGCCCTCCAGTGGTCTCACAGGAAATGACCATCCTTGGAATAATAGGAACCCTGTTGAGGACTAGCTGCCCTCTAACTCTATAGGAACAGGACTTTGACATTAATTCTTCAGGCAGCAGAACAAATCCCAGAGCATCTGCCAATGCAGAAAAGGGGAAAGTTTGGTGGATTCAGCCCCAAATCTCTGCCTCCCTACTCTGGAATCATTCTCAGTGGAGTTCCAACAACTCCCATGCAGAATCTCTTAACTATGCAAGCCCAGCAACAGTGTTTATTTCCTTCATATACTTTCCCCTTTCTCCACTGCCTTCAGTGTTCTCTTCTTCTTTCCTTGACTCCCAAAATCTCACAGTATTTAGGTGTTCTGTGATTATCAGAAACTTCTCCACCTGACTGAATGAGGCATGAATGAATTTTTATGGAATAATGAAATCTTGTTGGAAGAGTCCTTAGGGAATTTTACTCTCTATCTTTTCATGAATGACTTCCAAACCAATGATCAGAGGTAGGGGAGGTTATAAGGAGAATCCAGCAGGATAGAGGACTTACTGAATGAATACAACTGTGTACAAAGAGGATCAGGAATGTTTACAACTGAACCTGGGAAAGGTGTGTTGCTTTAATTAGCTAGTAAGCTTGATAAGTCTCTCTCTCAAACTTTCGGGAGTCTTTAAAAAATCCCTATGCCCATGCTTCACCTCAGACTGAGTAAGCATAATCTCTGGGGATAGCACCCAGGTAGCAGTATTTTCTAAAGCTCCCAGGTAGTTCCAATGGGTGTCCAAGGGTTAAGGAACCACACCTGGGTCCATGTCAGCTTTCACAGGACACAATTAGTTGTGAATTAACTTTTTGTATCTTAAACTTACTTGAAACATTATCATTTGCGTAGTGAGAATTTCAATGCCAAAAACATCTGCCCAAGTTATTACTTATGATCCCTGAGGACTTCCTTAGGGGCTTTTTCAGGATAACATGAAGCACTAGGCCTCGCTGGGAGGTATTTGATATGGCAGAAGGGACATGTTGTCCATTGGACCAAATCCCAGCACTGGCTCTGCCACTAACTCCATGTCCTCATGAGTCACTCAACTCCTCCACGCCTGTTTGCTCATTTGCAAAATGACCATTCTAACCCTCAGAGCAGAGGGCTTGGGTTAAATATTACAAGATTACAATTGCCTTGACCAGAGGAAACGTCTCCCTCATCTGGGACTGTTGTCCACTTCAACAGCGGGCCCACCTTGGGAGACAGGCTCAGGTTGCAGTGGGGTGGGCAGGATGCCTGCCTGGAATGCTCCCTGAGCCCAGTGCAGCCCCTAGAGGGGCAGGAGATGACACAGGAACATCACCCTCATGTCCTCCCTCCAGAAGCTGAAAACACTGTCTGTTTACCATGCAGCGGATTTAACTTTTCAGGCTCTCGGCTTCCTTTTTGTAGAATCCAACTGATGCAGTATGTCATCTATGGAATTGCATCCTTTTTCTTCTTGTACGGGATCATTCTGTTGGCAGAAGGCTTTTATACCACGAGTGCGGTGAAAGAACTGCATGGGGAGTTTAAAACCACCGCCTGTGGCCGATGCATCAGTGGAATGGTGAGTACGGACCTCGATTCTCTGATCCACAGCCAGATCCCCACCTCTATGTACTTCTTTGTAGCCGGGAAAAGCTACGAGTTAATTCAGAGTGGAGGGGTAGTCCTGACAAACATACAGGCACAACTCAGAGATACAGTGGGTTTGGTTCCAGACCTCCGCAATGGAGTATCAGAACAAAACAAGTCGTAACCTTTTTGCTGATGGAGGGTCTTGCCTTCAATTTGTAAAACATGCAACATCTGTGAAGCACAATAGAACGCAGCTCGGTAACATGGGAAGTATGCCTGTAGTGTTCTTAACAATTAGAGTTAGGAATATGAAAATACCTTCAATACATTATTGATCATAACTTAAAAATCTATGGCTGGTAGTATTAAATCAAACATTTCCCTCATCAAGGTATAGGCAATGAGGGTTTGGAAGAGTTTTCACATACTAGGTTCCCACTATGAATGGAGACAACTTTCATATTGTCTCGGTGCTCCTCTTCGTGTCTTACATGTGGACTGTGGCCATAAAGATATATGCATGGTAGCCTTTCAACCGCTCAGCTCCCCTCCAGGATGCCTGTCTTTCAATAAGCTCTTTTAAAGCTTTGTTCTCCTCTAGACCAGATTTCAGCAAACTCGTCTGCACAGGGCCAGACGGAAATCGGTTTAGGCTCTGTGGGCCACTCGTGGTCTGTCACTAAAGACAGAATTCTGAATGCCGGAAGGGCCCTCTCCAATGGGCACCAGCTGCCCTAGGGGGCCCTGGCCGCTGCAGGAAGGGAAGGCTCACCAAGCCAAGAATCACCAGCCCCTTTTCAAGTCTTCGTGGTGTTATTAGAAAGTAAAGTTTTCTTCTGAAGGGTAAGAAAAAGAAAGCCTAGTCTGGAGTGGCCCATCTGTAAGCACTGGGGAGGAAGGCTGTGAAGCTGCTGAAATCTGCACCTGTGACTATTTTTAGAAATGCAAACGCTTCCAAAAGGGTAAATGTCCTTGAGGTAAAATGCCTTGTTTCTGCAGTTTCCTGGGGTGACCTACAGGAGGTGGCCTGTCTAAGCTTAACCCCAAGGCCAACCTGGCACAGTCCAGGTATTTCCTGAGGATAGAAAGTTAAATCGAACCTCCAGGTCTTCAGCATCAGCTTGAAGAACTAAAAAGCCAAACTTGGATTCCAAATTTTCACCCACACAACTCTGTGGGTGCACATTCTGAAAATATAAATACCACAATGTTTTTGAAACAGCCTTTCAAAGTTCTCTGAAAATTAGTAGTCAAGGCAGGTTAGGAAGAAACTAAAGCAATGTGATTATATTCTTCCTGAAATTGCCCATGGCAACGTGTGGGTGAGCAAGGTGATTTTGTCCTGAGCCAGAGGGAAATGAGAATTTTATCAGACTCACTGAGCATTAGGTTTGGGTTCAAGGCTATTTTAAACTTTTAATATAGCTTAAACTATCTAATGCTTTTAGTAATATCACAGGACCACAAAACTAGTGAAGTTCTCTTGAGAAAGAGCTTCCTGTAGCAACTGCTGTTATACCACCCTTCTATTATGTAAAATAAAGGTAATTCGGGGTAAGTTAATATGAAGTTATAATTCAAGCAGCCCGTGAAACCACCCACTGTCCCATGGTTAAGTACAGAACTGATGTTTAGAAAGAATGCCATGTGGGAGGCCCTGTCACTAACTAGCTCTGTGACCTTGGACAAGGGAGATCCCCTCTTGGGATCTGGGTCCTTGTTAGAAGGACTTCTAATTATCTTGGCTTCAGGTAGCAGCATCCTCCATCCTATGGCTCTGGAGAGCGTGATCACTCTGCCCCAGCCCGCAGCTCTTCTCCCCCTTGTCACTTTGCCTTGTCGCTGCTGTGGCCCAGGTGGTGCTCTGACCTGCATGTATCCCACAGGTTCGCTATTGGGTCAGAGATGCAGAATCTTTCCTCCTGGAGATGCACCTTGGCAGGTTCAGTGACGACTCTTTCTCCTTCTCTTTGGCTTAGTTTGTCTTCCTCACCTATGTACTGGGAGTGGCCTGGCTCGGCGTGTTTGGTTTCTCTGCAGTGCCCGTGTTTATGTTCTATAACATATGGTCAACTTGTGAAGTCATCAAGTCGCCCCAGACCAACGGGACAACCGGTGTGGAGCAGATCTGCGTGGATATCCGACAATACGGTACCTCCTTTTAATCCCATTAATGTTTCTGCTCTTGTGTGTATATCTGGGCCTCAGTTATTACGTGGGCATCTATTAATCATTGTGACTGCTCTCATATATTCCTCTATTGCAATGGTGTATACTCTTTCCCTCAATACGCTCCATTTTCTGAATGAAAAGCTCATTTAGGTTCTTAGTTGCTAAAAGCTATCATTCAGAATTTTGTTATATTTTCAAGTATGCAGTAAAAAATTTTTTATAATGAGAAGCTACTTCATAATGCAGTTCAATTAAAAAAAGACTTCCGGATGTTCACTATAAAAAGGTTAAGTATTTTTTTCTTCAATTTTTCAGTTTTGTATCATCTTGCTTTCTACCCTTAAAATATTACATGCACTGTATAATCCAATTAATTTATATGTCAGACGCTGCAAAGCAGGTATTTTGTAAATGACCAATTGCTTAAATTTCATCTATACTGAAAAACACAACATCAAATCCAAATGTATTTTAAAGTCATCAGAATATATTCTAAAAAAGCCGGCTGCTGGAAACAGGTTCAAATGTATTTTGAAAGGAATGGGATCCTTCCCATAAGGCACCTAAGGTTGGTTCATTGTGACAAGGCACAGAAGGGGCCTTTGCTGCGCCTGTCAATTAATTTGAGACTTGACTTCCCTGCTGAGAGAAGGCAGCATCCCCTGAGTAAGGAGTTTAATTAATGCTTCTAGCCAGGATGGCAGGAAATCCTGTTCTTGGCAAAAACAAATAGGAGAAAAGCTTTTCATTAGAATCAAAGAGGACATAACTGTTCTTTCAGAGCTTTTCCAGAAAGAGATGACTATTTCATTTTTGTTGCTTGTTTCTCCCATGTGGCTTATCCTCAGCCTCTTACCTTATGACATAATACGATACTGGTCTAAAACTGCCCATTAGACTAATAATCTCTTCTCATAAAGACCAAGGTTCGACCACACAGTTCTTTATGATGGATTGAAAACAGACCCCAAAGTTGATTTTTATTTTTAAAGATTTTATTTATTTATTTATTTAGAGAGTAAGGGAGAGAGAGAGAGAGAGAAACATCAATGTGCAAAACATCAGTCGGTTGCCTCTCTCTCGCCCCCCAACTGGGGACCTGGCCCACAACCCAGATCTGTGCCCTGACCGAGAAACAAACCAGTGACCTTTTGGTTTGCAGGACGACGCCCAACCCATTGAGCTGCACCAGTCAGGACTAAAGTTGATTTTTAAAGTATTTGTAAATGAGTAAATGTGTATCATTTCCCTATTCTCAAAATTTTTCACTATAAATTCTGGGTCATTGGTAATCATCTTTTTGAATCCATATATGAAATCACTGGTTTGACTGACGATTTAGGGATTCATCGTTTCTCCTTCTTCTGAAGCATAAAGGCTTACTCTTGGTCCATGGCAAGGATGGAGCAAATAAGGACTTCTTTTCTGAGCCCTCCTTCCTTACGTCCTAGGACAAGTGTCATTCCAGGTATTTAATATTTAAGCACTCACCTGCTCATGGATGGCGAAAAGAGCAGCAGCCCCCAGTGGGCAGTGTCACTGCGGGGGCCAGTCGGGATTACGGTGAGAGACTCATGCCATGCTGGCCTCACTTTCTGTGACAAAGGTCAGGGCTTTCCATTCCACAGCAGTTCCGATACATTTGTAAAACACAATAAAAATGAATATAAAATCAAAGACATATAAAATACAAGTCCAAATTCCATAACATAAACATAAATTATTCTGTCAAATTGCCATGAAACTTTCAGCACAGACTCTCAATCTCGGAACTTATCTCATGGCAAGCCACTGACACAGAGACAGAGTGACAAGGCCACAAACCAGGACTTCATGGGGAAATGGACCTGACCTCAGCATGAGGAAGTGCTTTATGTGTGTGTGGGCGGGGGGGTGGGGGGCAGTCAGCCTGCAGCTGCTTAACTATATAGTTCATAAATTCACAGAAGGGAAAACCTAGCTTTGAAAATCAATTTTTATTTTATTAACCCATGTCACCCCAATAAAGTCAATACATAAAAAATAAAAAATACATTTAAAAAAAGAAAATTTTTACAGCTATCAGCTCGACTACACAAAGCACAATTTGTAGGAAAAATAGTATCAGGTTAAGTCTCTTATAGATCAGTTGCCTTTTGCCCATGCCCTATTGTCGAAATAGGACTCACTGATTATTCCAAAAAGCCTGTTCTGCAGAGGGCAGATTTGTTCACTGCTGATGAAGAACGGTAGCCTGCAGTTGCACTGTTATTAGCACCCCAAATGGTGAGGACAGTGGAAAGCACAAGGCACTGTAGTTTGCACTAATACCTAACTTTCTGCTGACATTCACTTCACAGGTATCATTCCTTGGAATGCTCTCCCAGGAAAAATATGTGGCTCCGCCCTTGAGAGTATCTGCAACACAAATGAGGTAAACCCCTCTCCTGTCCCAGGCTCAGAGAGACCACTGGCAAAAAAAAAAAAAAAAAGACGGTCAGTTCTCCTGGGAAGAAAGAGCAGGAGTGACGGTTCAAATGCTGCTAAGGAAAGCTCTTTTTTGTCTGTGGACTTTTAAAGAGTGAACTGTATGTAATCACCAATACTCAGGCATTTTGGATCTAGAAAATGGCCCTTTCACTTGGTCTAGCCCATTCAGTGAGGATTTTAGCAATCAGAGAGCTTTCCTCTTTTAGTAGTAATTTAGGAGTGATCCCAATCCTGCAAATCTGAACATACATGTAAGACTCTTCTCTTCCAACTTCAGATAGTTTTTCAAACTAGGAACATTTGTCACAGAACAAATGTAAATTAATCAAAGATTTCCCTGTATTTGTATGCAAGCCAAATTTTACAGATCAAGTCACAGTTAATCATTCATATTTCCAGAGAGATTTGCTCTGATTTCTCACTCACCCTTAATTGGCACTAAATCCTAACACACTTTGGTTTAAAATCTCTGGGCCCTAGAATATTCTTCAGGCATTGGTTTGTAACTGTTTATAAAATTCTGGACTGCACTAGTGGGAGATCACATGCGTAAAAGAACCCTAATATGCTTTTAGGAAGCAATTAGTTACCAAAATAGTGAGCCCCTACAGACCTGGCTGGTCAGTCTGTGTATCCACAACATGGACTGGCTCAAAGCAGGAGCTCCCAATGTTGGCTGCACGGTGCGTCGTCAAGGAGCATCGCAGGACACTGATGGCTGAGGCCCATCCCCCCGATGCTCAGATGGAATTGGTCTAGGTTACAGCCTGGGCATCGGAGTTTTACACCCTGCCGGGTGATTCCAACTGGGCTTGCCAGGAGTGCACGCTTACACCCAGCCTTGCAGCAAACAGCTCCTGAGAAGGCTGACGCAGCACGCCGGAGCGGGTGTAGGCCATTTCGTTACACATGAAACGCTTACGTTGGTACCCTCCTCTTTCCTAGTTCTACATGTCCTATCACCTGTTCATTGTGGCCTGTGCCGGAGCTGGTGCCACCGTCATCGCCCTGGTGAGTAATGGCCCAAGGGTTGGCCTGGTCTAGCTCCCCCTCCCAGCAGTCTCTATAATGACAGATTTCCCTTCCAGCAACACTACTGGGATATAATACAAGGTTGGTTAAATTTCACCTGTGTAAACTTACCACATGTTTAGACTGTAAGGTGGACTGGTTGGTTGGCTGTCCTGGCACTGATTCGTAGGTAATGTAAATTGGAATCTGTGGAAAGAGAGGGCACCGATACCCAGAACACCTGTTAACTAGGACTGGAACACTGCATTGTGGCATATTTAGGCACAGACAAGTGGTCCCGCGAGGCATTACCTACTTCGTTTTCCAAACAGAAATATGCACATATAAATACATACTCGTAGAGCTGATCCTGCTGTGCGCAGTAGTTACACTCAGTAACGTCTCCTTGGACACTGAACTAACAAATATGGAACCACTGCTCCTGGGGAGGTACAGGACTCGGTTTCTGCGAGCCTCTGGTCACAATTTTTGTCAAACCAATCAAATATATAACCTCGTCTAGTGTGATTCTGTTCAAAGACATCTTACTTAGGTGTGCATTGTTCATTTATTAACACTGAACTCACGGCCCAAGAACTGACTCATATCTGAATGAAAATCACTCAGCACACATATTTTCTTTGTAAGTCACCTGAAACCTTGCACTTAAAAACATTACACAGCACTTTGAGCAGGGAACATTTAAAAAGTGATATTGCAAGAATGCAAAAAACCATGGCACTAAGTAAACTGCAAAAAGGACACTTGTGCACAGACTGAGAGCTAGAACAAGGCAGTGTCATGTTGGTCAACCTCCACTGGGAGACTTAATTTTTCCACCACTCTGCACGTGTCCGCAAGTGACTGCGAAGGTGCCATGAGTACAACTTTGGGGGTTACCGACAAATTTTAGCATGTAGGCAAATTCACAAATATAGAATCTGCAAATAATGAGGATCAGCTGCATACACACAAACAGGAGTATGTATGTATATGCATAATGATGTGTAATTTGGGAGGGCTGGGTTTGTGATTTCAAGGAATCTATGATTGGTAGAGCAAGGGGGACATTTCCTCTGCTCGGAAATGAGTCACTCCCAGGTTTTCCAACCACAAACTCATTCCTTCCCACCACGGCCCATGAAAAGAAACCACCTGTTAGGTCATGGCAGTGACCCACTCTCTGGCTGCTGCCTGCTCTCTCCACTGAGCGACAGGCAGAAGCAGGGCTAATTGCTGCCGAGTAGGCAGTTTTGGAAAGACGAGGGAAATATAGGGCATTTAGCCTCATCTCATGCTGCTGACCCACAACTCTGTCTTGTCATTCTTTAAACACATCCTAGTCTTTTTAATAAACGTACTGAGGGCAGGGCTGAGGACCGATACGGGGTATGTGAAATGAGAAAAAGTTTGTGTGCTAGATGTGACAGTCATCTGTTGTGATTGTAAACGGGAAAAAGAAACAGCTTAGGCTGAGCTGGCACCCCTCCCCACCCAAGTTTAGGAGTCTCGTGGCACCGGCCCTCACTGCCTGTATCTTACTGTCCTGTTTTGTTCTCTTCCACCAGCTGATCTACATGATGGCTACCACTTATAACTATGCGGTTTTGAAGTTTAAGAGTCGGGAAGATTGCTGCACTAAATTCTAAATCGCATAAGCCCCCTAAGGAGCTTTAGAGGGCTATACGATATAGCATGAATATCACTGACACCCCAGACTAAAGCAGAGTCTAGGTTTCTGCAGTTTTGTACCAGTAATTTGTAAATAGCTTTAGTGAACTCATTTGGCATGGGAGATTAATAAGATGACTTACCGTACATGAATTACAAAATTATGAGATCTGGCTATTTCCACATTTTGAAAAGGATTCAGTTATTTACTGACATTGCTGAGCACCCATTAAAACATAATTTTCTTGAACTTAAACTCTGAGTAGTATGTCTAAATGAAGTATTAAAATTCTGAAATACCTTGCATTTTCCGTTATTTTTGCTGGCTTGATAACCAAGATCGATGATGAAAATGAAAAGTGCTGAAGATGAAATGGAAGAGAATCGTCTTATTCTGGGTCTTGTTTTGTCAGACTCCTCCTGGAAAATATTTTACAAATATATTTTAATTTTTTATGATTATATGGTTCACTACCAAATAAATACCCCCCAAATAAGTCAGACAAAAATTTGAAGTAAAATAAAGGCCACATGTTTTCTCTGAAAAAAAAAAAAAAAGGATTTATATGTGTGGGTTTTTTGTTTTTTTTTTAACAAAGCACAATCCTTCCTTTCAGAGCCAATAAAATCGATAACCTTAAATTATTGTTTTGCTGAGTAGTAACTGATTCCTCAAAGCCAGTTCTCAAACTGCATGTAAGATTTTAATGGGAAGAGAAATTGTTCCTGGATCTGAAAGTCTCAAAAATGTTGAGAAGGAGAGATGAAATGTAAGGAACTTGAGATGTAGATTTTGCAGGAAAGATGAGGAAAATAAATGGGAAGGAGTATGCACCACATCAACTGTAAAGAATGACAATAAGGATTTTTTACATTTTGTGAAATGAAATTATGGCAGTTATAAAATGGAAAATGTAGTTTCACTATTAAAAATTTGTTAACACAGACTGCATGCTTTGCTTATAGTTCTTAAGTTTGGTTTTCACGTTCACTTAATTTTTCCATGTTAAATATGTAGTTTTTTATTTACTTAAAATAAGGATTGTTCACACTTTTAGGCCTTTTGGGGGATTGACTTTTATCCACAGATAGGAAAGATCTTTGCACCGCACTTATTTTAAAATAACCACCACCGTGTTTCTGAACTCCTGCAAAAGTTTTTCAAATTACTCTCAAAATGGTAAAAAGCACACTCTTGTATTTTATTTTTGCTTTTTCTTAACAATAACTTTGGCCATTTTTTCAAGTTCATTATGTCTTATACTAACTTTTCTTCAGCCTTTTAATATTAAGCCTACTAGCAGAGCATGCTCTCAGTATCTGATGCCTCTGATCGCAGAATAAGTATTAATACAGAATAACCCTCTCCCCCTTTTACAGTAAAGACCACCTAATCTACCTAGCAGCTTGCTTTGCCTCTGACATGCTCACTAGCCATCATGCTCACCCTTCTTTTCCAGATCCACTTCCTCATGATACTGTCTTCTAACTGGGCTTACTTAAAGGATGCGAGCAAAATGCAGGCTTACCAGGATATCAAAGCAAAGGAAGAACAGGAACTGCAAGATATCCAGTCCCGGTCAAAAGAACAACTCAATTCTTACACATAAATGTTTGCCAGAGTGCTTCAGCCGACGAATTGACAGCTCTGACAAATCATCAGACAGCTGCCCTGCAGTACAGATGTGTTTCCCATCAAACAAACTCATGTAGAACTACAAACACTTCACTGTCTGTCTCAAGCTGCTGGGATGTATTTCTAGGAAAACCTTCCAGTAGGTAAATCTTTTTCTTTAGAACAGATATCGGAGGTTTCATGTTAGCCATTTTAAAAGGCAACACTTTGACAAAATGATTGTTCATCCTTTTTAAATTTGTGGCATGTTCACGTTTATTGCCAGAGCAATCCTACCAGGACAGGCATTGAGAATATACCATACTCCTTGATAGGGACCCATGATGTGCCAGCATCAAGGGATGAGACCATAAAATCATGTATGCCATCTGTCCTTAAATGTATCTAATAGGGAATAAAATGGAATTGGTGTGAAGTTCCACTTCTGACAGCTGACAGTTATTAAACTGTGGCTCATCAAAGATAATGGGATTCATACAACTGACTAGGACACAATTTCATGATCCAATCAGAAGTCTTTTTTTCAATAATGCTAAAATGTGCTACTATAATTCTGCTATACCTACCATTGAAGAAGCTGAATTCTGACTCACTGACAAGCTTTTCAGAGTCAATTTTATAAAAGATGTCATTTTAATAAAATGACCCACGTGTCATCATTCTTCTTGGGAAATAAATGTCAGCTCTGCCTTAATCAGTATTTGCTGTAAATTTCTAAGAACTTACATCACAATGGGAGACCCAAAATCCTCCATAGGAATTTTTTCCACAAATGTTTTTCTTAATTAAGAAGTGTTACCTTATTAAAATGACCACCATTCTAAACCATTTTTATGTGGTCTGAAAAGTGAGTTTACAGTTTCATACCAACTATCTAAAACCTAATTACAAAGAGACCACAGACCTCCTACTTTTATAGACTTGAATACTTAAGTAATTTAAATTAGGACTGGTATTTATTTCACATTTTCTTATCTAAATCTTAGTTTTCTGGAATAATACAATTCAATGTTCAGCAAAAAACAAAAAACAAAAAAAAAAAAAGAAAAAAACCCCACAACTGCTTGAGTTTAAGCCATTTTCAAAAGAAACTTGCCTTCTAAATCATCGTGTTCCAGAACATTAAGTGACTATAGGTATTGGGTATTAGTGATGGTAAATTTTGTGTTGTTCTTTATGAAATGATACATATAACTGTTGGGTGCATCAGTGCTTTTTAAAAGGGGCTGCATAATATAGGGTTAACTATGTATATTCATGTTAAGAATTAACTTGTGGTTTGGCTGTTTCCTGGATTTTAAAACATATACATGTGCAGAAATGTATTAAAATGAAAGGAAGCATACCTTTATCAATATGCTATTAAAATTGAACATCAAGTACATTTCATTTCGATTCTTTGTTGTTGTTGTTAATGCCTACAAATGCCTAATTGGACCGTGACTATTTTTTTTAATTGGGAGAGGCTCTCTTCTGTGTAGAACAGTCCTTCCAGAATAGCTTGGTGATTTGTTCTCCTGTGGCATGACAGACTTTAATGTTTTTTCCAGCCGTGCAGGTGCTGTAGAGTCCAGTGTTCTAGAAGAAGCAGTGTCTAAAGCCTAATTTTACTTTTCTAATTCTGGTAGCTATTACCAAGAATTTTTGAAAGTTTTGTTTAAGTAGTCTAATATTTTTTATGTAAAGAGCATTAAATTTTGCTATGTATAAATTTTTGTAACCTAAGTGAATCAATATTTTCTATCAGTGCCAAGGGCTTCCTGTAGTTCTATTCAAGTGTTACAATAAATATTTGTAGATAATAGTCAATACTTGTGTATGCTTATTTTAAATATCTATTTAGGTGGAAATAGTTGTGGATGTACTAACAGAAATGAAATAAAATTATAGCTTCATTCAGTTGCCTTTTTACATACATAAATATTATCTTTCTCCGTCCTCAGTATGGTGTCATTTTTAAATATATGCATAATCAAGATTTCACATTCATATGAAATCAGGTTTGTAAGAGAGTGCTACACTTTTCATTTCTGATAAATCTCTTTTAAGTGAGAGCAATCTGAGAAAATGGTGTTGCCCACTGGGCTATACTTTACATAAATTACCGTTAACACTTTATAGTTCTCTGTGAAAAGTACAGAAACTTTCTGACTAGCTTCAATAAATGAAAGCAATACACCTAAAGCATAACACAAAACTTAAGCTTGGGGAAAAGTATAAGGAAGAACCTTCCTAAGGGTCCATGTGCCATTGGCTATTTTATAAACCCAAGGTATAAAAATCTACTGAAAGATTTATTTGGGGATATTTAAAAAGCCCTGGCCAGGTGGCTCAGTTGGTTTGAGCATCGTCCTGTCAACCAACAGGTTACTGGTTTGATTCCCAGTCAGGGCACATGCCCAGGTTGCGGGTTCCATCCCCAGTCGGGGTATGTGCGAGAGGCAACCGACTGATGTTTCTCTCTCACATTGATGTTTCTCTCCCTCTCTTTCTCGTTCCCTTCCCCTCTCTCTAAAAATAAAAAAAAATTGTTTTTTAAAAAAAGAAGAAATAATGGCAGAAAACACCTCTAACATGGGCAGAGGCGGATGAAGGTCGGTTGAGGCCCTGGGCGCAGAAGAAAATATTTAAACATACTATCAGGTTTTACCACCGATTGTAAACCTGTACGTAATTAAAATTGCACATATGAAACCAAACTTGGTGTCATTAAAAAAAGTGTAAAGTTGGGGTTTTGCGGGGCCCTTCAGATGTCAGGGCCCAGGGAGCACGCCCCGTGCGCCTGCCATTAAATCCGCCTCTGAACATGGGGAAAGAGACAACCATATCCAGGAAGCTCAGAGTTCTAAAGAAGATCCCAAGGGATGCACGTGAGACCCGTTATAACTGAATTGTCAAAATTTAAAGGAGAGAATCTTAAGATCGGCAAGGGAGAAACAACTTGTTATATCTAAGGGAACTCTCTTAAGACAACAAGCAGATTTTCTTTGCAGAAACTTTGCAGAAGGGAGTGGCATGTTATATAGTCAAACTGCTGAAATAAAAACTGCCAACCAAGAATACTATACCCAGCAAAGTTGTCCTTCAGAACTGATGAAGAGTTTTCCAGACAAGCAAAAGCTGAAGGAGTCATCACCATCAGACTGGCCTTGCCAGAAATGTTAAAAGCAGCTCTGCAAGCTGAAATAAAAAGACACTACTTAGCAACAGAAAAACATGCAAAGTATAAAACTCGCTGGTAATGGTAAATACATAAATTCAGCATACTCTTGCAATAGTGGTGGGTAAATCACTTTTAACTCTACGATAAAGTTTAAAAGACAAAAGTATTAAAAATAACTACAATAATTTGTTAGTGGATACGAGACATAAAAAGATGTAAATTGTGACATCAAAAACGTAAAATGGGAGAGAGTGTATAAATGTAGAGCTTTTGTGTATGTTCAAAAGTTATCAGCTTGAAAGAGACTGTTACATGATTTATGTAAGCCTCATGGTAACCACAAAGCAAAAACCTCTAGTAAATACACAAAAGATAAATATAAGCATACTACTACAGAAAATCATCAAATCACAAAGGAACCAGAGGAAAACAAAGGGATTACAAAACAACAAAATGGCTACAGTAAGTCCATACATACATAATTATTTTACTTTTAAATGTACATGAACTCAATTCTCTGATCAAAAGACAGAGTGGCTAGATTTTTTTTTAAAAAGACTGATAAATATGCAGCCTACAATTTTAGCTTCAGGTACACACCAGACTGGGCAGCCACTAGTTAGCACTGAAAGTCTCAGGTCCCGGGAAATCCCTCAGTCTATGCAAGCTGGGATGGTTGCTCACCCTCAGAGTAGTTCTGGGCGTACTTTTTGGTGACTATAATGGCAGTGTCATTAAAGAACTTTCCTAAGATGCTCCCACAGCAAGATGCTGGACTGAGAGCTGCAGGTGTACAAAGATGAGAAAGGGGGCGCAACAGCAAACTGGTCTCCTCTTATGTGCTTCTAAGTTATGCTGCTGCTGCATTTCAGTGCGGTTACCTTCATTTGGTTGATGTGTAGTTTCTAAAGGTCATCCCGGAGAGGAGCATCTAATGGGTGAGCCCTTCCAAGTCCCGGGACGTCTTCCACTGGAGCAGCTCCACTACGGCCCAAGATAGAGGCAGTACTGGTCTCGACCCTGGGTGTCTTGGCTCCACAGCTTGACGGTCACAAGCCTTGGTCAAGTCTCTAACCTCTCTGTGACCCGCATTTCCTAATCTGTAAAATGAGAGTGGTCATAGTACCTACGGTTTACATGGCGATAGGAACATTGAGTTAATACAGGTACAGGTTTTAAATTGTACCTGGTACACAGTAAGTGCCCAGTAAATGTTACCCTCTCTTCTTACCACCACCTAAGAGTTCGTGTTGATTCCCAAGAAAAAGATGCCACAAGTAAAGACCAGTGGTGATACTGTACTTATCTCTAGAGCCTAGAGTGGAAAACCCTATTTTCAGGGACAAATCAGAAGGACAGGGTTGGGAAAGATGGCCTCGGTATGAACCGTGGTAGTCCCACTCTGGAGAGGAAGGAACACAGATGAAACTTCCAAAATGCAGGACAGGGATTTGAGCAGTAAGTTTTCAAAGAAATATAATCTAATAGAAAAATGAAAAAAAAAGAGCAGTTCATTCTAGTGTAATGAAAGGCCTAAGAAAAATTGTGAAAAGGTGTCACTTGACTAGATTATTTTTGGTTTATACACCAGAGTACCAAATAAAATTATGAAAAAGAAACCACACTGGATCACACAAAGTTTTTGTTGAGAATTTTGTCTTTTTTTAAAAGATTTTTTATTGATTTTATTTTTAAGACTTTTTTTTTAGGGAGGGAGAAAGGGAGGGAAACATCAACATGTAGTCGCCTCTCACGCGCCCCCTCCTGGGGACCTGGGCCGCAACCCAGACATGTGCCCTGACTCGGGAATGGAACTGGAGACCCTATCGTCCGCAGGCCGACGCTCACACTCAGTCCACTGACTACATCAGCCAGGGCGAGAATTTTGTCTTCTGACAGAACTCTTAGGCCCTTCGTTGTTACATGAGTACGCAGCTGGGCAGCACAGTTACCAAACGTCATCTGGCTCTTCAGGAGAAAGGCCTGTGAAACTAAAGTAGGGAAAGACAAAAATTTTTTTAATTTGCTAAATTCTTTTCCAGCTTATTCATGGACCTTTATAATATTCTCACATTCCTTCCCTGTGAGGTTTCTGCCCTTACTTACAGTTTGTATCAGCAGCAATATTACAACTTAAAAATGAAACAGATTTGTTTTGAAGTCAGTAATTTTGATTAATTCAGTAATTTCTTACAGGCAGACTCTAACACATCTGAACAGTTCTCTTGACCAACAAACCCAGCAACATGATAATGGTTTGCATAAAGACACTATGTTGGGGAAACCATACCTTTCGTCTTTGTCACTAGATGGCAGTGTGTCCACTTGTGAAACTTCTCTGACACTCTTTATTGAGCTCTGATAGAGTGGGAAAGAATTATTTTGAAACTAGATATATATTAATTTTATTATACACTTTGATTTCTCTAAAAATTTTTGAAATATATATGTAATTTAAGAGTCCAAAAAAGAGGTGACTTTTAAATATGAAATGTAGAAAGCACAACAAACTGTCAATTATGCACTCTCAAAACCCATAGTATTTCAGAATTATGTAGCATTATTAATGCCTCGGACCGTACCGGTGCATTCATTGTTCACTGACAGGACTTTCATTATATTTCATCCTTGTCCTGAAAACAAGACACATCTCAACTTTACAAAGTTTGACAAATCAAAGTCTGTTCAATCTTTTTTTTACCTAAGCAAAAGCGATAAAATTTTATCAAGAGTGTAATATATTTAAAAGACTTGAGCCCTGGCTGGTGTGGCTCAGCAGACTGAGTGCTGGCCTGTGAATCAAAGGGTCACCAAGTTCGATTCCCAGTCAGGGCACATGCCTGGGTTGCAGGCCAGGTCCCCGGTGGAGAGCGCGCAAGAGGCAACCACACATTGTTGTTTCTCTCCCTTTCTCCCTCCCCTCCCCTCTCTAAAAATAAATAAATAAATAAATCTTTAAAAAAAAAAAAAGACTTGAGGCTCCAGTTGAATTTTCAATTTCCTCTGCTTTTACCTTTTTGTCTCCAATGGAGAAGGCAGGCTCCTGTCCCTAGGTTTTCTAATAAAGCACAGAGGCCCTCATGCCCCGCCCCGCAACCACAGACAGGTGGTTCACAACATCAGTACCTTATCATCCTTCTTCTGGTCCTGACTCTCCTGGATGATTTTCATGTATTTCTCCAAAAGATTTTCACCACAACCAAATTCGTCTTTCATTTCTTGAATACTCACTTCCAATCCTTTCTCCATTTCAGTCTTCAATGACTCTTCAATCATCTGCTGACAAATAGGTGGCCAGCAAATTAGGAAATATAGAAATACATTTTAAAAACACATAGTTTTTATATAAAACTCTGATCCTTTAAGTAAAACCTGTATGTCAGAAAACTATTTCCTTTTTTTTCCATTGACGTCATTACTGCCATCAAAGAGGGATAAACATGTGTCCTGTGCTTTAAACCAAATTAACCAGGAGTTCAAGAAATAGCCACACAGATTACTTCACGTAAGATTCAGCAAGCATGTGAAGTGGTCAGAAAAATCCATCTGTCTGAGACCAGAATCAGGACACAGAAAGCCAAAGAGAGCCAGGAAGGAGGCGGGCAGGGGAGCCTGAGGAGGTCCCTCTGGACTGGCTGTCACCTCCCTGGGGTTCCCGTGGGCCCAGCTAGGTAACCTGTAAACCCCACTTACAAAGGGAAGATCTACAGCAAAGCACAGTACACCTCCTTTGCAGGAGTTTTCAGGACCAGATGAAAACGCATGCAGAAGCGCTTGCAAAAGCTCCCGTTTGCTATCAGACTACTCAGGCGTGTGTGTGCAGCCCTCCTGCCTATGGCAGGTTTTTCACTGTAAAAGTTCCCTGCCGCTATGACTTTGGGACACACGAAGGACTCACTTCCGAGAGCAAGGTACTTAGTGAAGGTGTACCATGCAGAAACCAGCATGGAAAATTCAGCTATACTTAGAACTATTACCCTTTCTTGATGCAGTTTTTCTAGTTCTCTCCGTCCACTTTCTAAAGCTTCTTGTTGACTCTGCCTTCTTTCTTCTCTCTGCTCTTGTTCTTCCACTGGGTTCCGTATTTTTTCTTCTTCACTGTCTTCCCTGATTTGTTTCTGATCTACGCCTGAAGAGGCAGAAAATAAAATAATGAGCGAGTAGCTTCCAGCATCACTTTCTCAAACAAACGCAGGACTGGTTTATAAGCGCCCCTGCACAGACTCAGGGAGGCTGCTCGGTTCTGAGCTGACGCTGTTGGCCTGCTGATACGCCTTCGTGGTCTTCCAGCCCCCAGCGCCATGCCTAGCCCGGCCCCTGCTCTTTTCTTTACCGAGGTGAACACAAGTCATCCTCACCATAAGCCACTTCAACTGGCCTCCCCGCCACTCCTCATTTTCTCCTCCTCCTCCTCCTCCCCAAGCCCTGCATTTCTGCCTCTACACTTGCTTATAAGCCCTCCACTATCTTAGGCTCTGACTTACCATCAGTCCCTATTTATTGCCACAGCGGTTTTACAACTCTTGCCCTGACTGCCACAAGGCACTTGAGCCTCTCTTGCCCAGAACAGTACAAAACCACCCCCACCGACCCAGCCATCTCGTAGCCATTCTCCATTTCCTCCTGGATGACCCCTTCCTGGGTTTTAGCTACTGCCTCTGTCCCGATCATTCCTACATCTTTTTCTCTACTCCTGATCTCTCCCCAGCCTCACGTCCATGTTTCTGACAGGTTCCATGCCATGAACACGTGGAAATCCCACAGCACCAGCTTCATGCATGAAGTTATCATTCCTGTCCCTTTAATCGTGCTCTTTCTACACTGCTTTCACTCAGCCACGGGGGCTTCCAGGTTCTAACTCCTCCTCCTGCTGCCATGAGGCTCCTTGTGACCACTGACCTGGACAGCTGAAGCAACCTAGCCAATGCTCTCCCTGACGCCAGTCTCTCTGTGTGCTGGCAGGCCATCTGCCTCAGCACCAGTCATTTCCCGCATAGAAGACGTGGGTTTCCTGTGTGCTGGCTCTGCTCTGCTCGAATCCAAACCCACGGTGCGCTAGGCTCTGACCCCCTGCCTTTTCTTTGCGGGCTGACTTCCTATATCCCCATCCTTTTGCATTCAGAACCCTCTACCTCTAGCAGCAGGCTCGCTGTTAGCTGGACACAACTGTACCTCCCTTGCTGGGCCTTTGGTGTCACTCTCCCCGCAAGCTGATGTGCTTCCTTCCTCCCACAGAACCCCTTCTCCTGGCGAGCCCCCACTTCAGTGCTCCTCCTGGTGAGGTCCTCCTTATTCCTCAAGCAACAGTGAGCCTCTCTAGAACCACACTCCCACCGTATTTTGTACCTGCCCATCAAAACCACGTGTATCTGTCTGTCCTACATCTGTCGTTCTGGGCTTTAATTATATGTCTATTCCCTAGAGCTTGCAGCACAAGTCCCTACACCTCACCTGTTTAACTCAATCTCACTCCCACAGATAATTATGCCTGCCTTTCTCCTCCGGCTCTAGGGCAGCCTAAACTTTTCTTAGGCTAAACTTTTTTCCCTCAGCAACGCTAGGAGATGAACGTATAGGTTCACCAGAGAACTTCGAATGTGTTTGGTCTGCCCTGTTCAAAGTCCCCTGCAGGAACTGACTTGGTTTTACTAATAGGACAGAGGTAACGCAGTCTTCTCTGTCTCCTGATCCTGGTCATGAAATTCACATACTAGAGGAGGCAGGGGATCATTTCCACAGGCAGAACTGCCATCTCCCTCTTGCTGGGGGAAGAAGGGTTATTCCTCATGGCAAAGCTTTCTCACATGCAATAGCAATCTCAAAAAACGAATGCTGTTTGATTGCTGACTTTAAAAGATAAAGAAACAACCACTACCTCTTTGCTGTGGGGTATACAGTCACGCACTGCATAACAAAACTGCAGACACAAAGGACCCCATATACAATGGTGATCCCATTAGATCAAAATGGCGCTGCAATATTCCCATCTGCTAGTGATGCAGCAGCCATTGTAATGTCATAGTGCAGTGCATTAGCCAGTGCTCGTGGGGAGGCTGGTGCAAGCAAACCCACTGTATTGCCCATGGCACGAAAGCATGGCACATGCAGTTATGTACAGTGCATAATGCTTCTTAATGGTAATAAACCATGGTGTCCCTGGTACATGTATCAGGTTTCTTCTCATCAGTACTTTAGAGTGCACTTTTTCTACTTACGAAGAAAAGCTTGCTGTAGAACAGCATGCTATGTTACACAGGCAGCACCCTCATACGCCTCATGTTTACCATGTCTCTTTGTGGCATCAATTTCTCTTGTGCTTCACTAAATGTCACGTTGGGTATAGTAACGCACTGTATAGGCTAGTAACCTAAGAGAAATAGGCTGTACTATATAAAGTATGGGTGCATAGGAGGCTGTACCATCTCAGTTAACCTAAAGTGCACTCTGTGATGTTTGCACAATGACACATCGCCTAAGGTCCCATTTCTCAGAGCATATCCCTGCTGCTAAGGGGCACAAACTACACTTTGTAGTTGCAGAATAACACACACACGCAAGCCTCTTTGGATATAAGAGCAAAGAAAAGCACTGTTTCCACTGGGCACCTCGAAGATACCAAGCTCTGGCCTTTTTCATTTCCCTTTGTACCCAGGCGAAGATGGAAGTGATAACTATAAGAGAATTTTTCAATGACCAAAATGTAACCACACTATTTAATATTTTAAAGGCATTACTATAATTTACATTACATCTCAGAGGCAGAACACCTCTCTCCCCAGTTGCTTTTCCTTATTCTATGACATGATTTTTATTCCCTACTTGCCCAGGTGTCCGCCAAATGGCTGCCTGTCACAGCCACTCATGGGTGGCCAGCGCCCACTCAGGACTTATGCCATGGGAGGCCCTCAGGTATGGCTTGCTCACTGTGTGACTGCCCCACCAGAAGCTCCATGAAGCACAGACTTGAGTGGACTCACTGCTGTGTGCCCACTCACCAGGAAGTACCCAGGGTACAGGAAAGGTTCTTGATCATGTGCCTGAACGAGTGCTTTACAAAATGGTTTACTCTGGAATCAGTAACATGAACCCTTTCCAAGGCTCTTGTTTCTTTCAGTAATTCCTCATATTCCTGAGTAGGTCGACTGAAACCAAGAAACTACTGACAAGAGGAGGCTCTGCACACATCGATTTTAGGGATGGTAATCCCACCTAAACACTGGGAAAACAAGAGGTGATTCAATTTGAGGAATTTCAAGTTTGAGGCTTCAACACTTTGGTTGAAAGAGGAAAGGACCTGGCTAGAATGCAGCTCTGGTCTCCCCTTACAGCTTTCCTCCCTGTCGGTGCACACTGGGGAGAGGCGTGGGTACTCTAGAAAAGGCAAGAGGAAAGAGAAAGTGGGTCAAACAACTCTGGTGACCAGTTGCCCTCATCAGCTTTTCCAAAAACTGAAATATAAAGGTTTTTCTGTCCTAATTTTTTAATACATGAAAGTAGCAAATAGAAATAGTATGTTAATATTTCTCATACTATAATCGCATGGACGAAGTATATGGGTATTAACCATTATTTCAATTTTACACTATGATTTCCTAAGGTGGAAAGGTTTTTGTAAAAGTCTCTTAACCAAAAAGGTAACTGCTCTGTCAGACTTTGGACAAGTAAAGAAAAAATATTAAAAGCCACTGGCCCAGGAAGTCTAAATGAGAAGCCTTTTTTCAGTTTTCTCCTCTGCACTGTCTTTACATGCTCGAATTGGGAGTTACTTCGGAAATGTCATTAATAATGATAACACCCCAACCCACCGCAAGACTTGGATAATTTGTGCTTACGAAAAATCCTCCAACAATACATGAAATAATTTACAGGGCACGGACTGGTGTTCAGTACATGGTCATGCTACCTGTTAATTACAACCAAGAACACTTACCTGGGTAGTAAGAAGAGACAGGTGCAGCAGGAAGAGCGGCTGTGGCAGCGTCCAAGTGAGGCATGTCACCAGCAGGATGGAGGCCATCTGCTTCTAAGTGCTTATGCATGCCCCCTGCATCTACACGAGCTACAAAGAAGAGTCCCGTGAGTCCTTAACAACCACAGCAAGAGAGGGGAGTGCAGGGTGGGGGTAACTCACTGCAGGGCGCTGAAAGCAGGCCAGGCCTTCCCTTACAGAATTAATTCTAAGATGTTTGCAGCACAATCACTTGCCAGGGTATTCACTTCTCAAAGCGTTCTTACACTTCAAACAATCGGATTTATTCCCCAAATTAGATTCATAACCCAACAGTAAAGTGACAGAAGAATTCACCTGGCTTGCATTTGAACTCTATTTAAATGGCAATGAGTTAACAAAGTCACTAAAATAGGTTGCAAAGAATCTGCAAACTTCACTAAGGCCTCTCATTTAACTGTTCAAAATATACTTTCAGAGTTGGCGCTGAAGCTCACAAGGAGAAACGATATTTATATACAAATATAAAGACTTCGCAGGCTGGAAAGGACCTTATCGCTGACTAACTACACATCCCGATTTCACCCTGAAGCAGGAGGCTCCCAGGGTGCAATCTAAAGCAGGACCAGCCGGGCACCAGTGTGTAGACACTGAAGCTGACACACTTTCACCTCTATTCTTTCACTAAGAATGGGTTTTCTAAATCTGAGGCAGTCGACAGAATCTGTACAATTGAAAGAAAAGACCTTATCATCTTCATATTCCATGACAAGGGAGAAAAACAAATTAAAAAGCCACTTACTTTGAATCTGAGGCAATTCCAAACTTGGTAAATTAAGGGTTCACTTGTGAACTTAGCTCTAACTTTGAAATTACTGGTTATCCTGAAATTTTTTAAAAATGGAACTCAAACGTAACCCTGAAAATCTTTGTGATATAAAAATGAGGCAATATATCTGTATTTTTGGTTCTGTCACAAAATACAAATGTCCTAATTTGTAACTGCTTTGATTTTCATAACAATGGATATGTTTCACCAAAACTAAGCTTTCTACATTTCAACTTATAAAAACCGGTACTTTTATTTGAACTTACATTCCAAAGATGATTCAAATTCCTCATTACTGTTCAAAGATAGCTTGTCCAGATTTGAAAATGTAGTTCTGTTTCGGAGTTCATTTTGTCTTTGAGAAAGACTGGGTTAGAAGAATAAAATTCATGAGTGTGAAGCTGTAATAATGTAAAACCCAAGGGTACAGGATGGTGTAATCCTTTTGTGACTCCAGAAAACACTTTAGAAAGCAACTGTGGTCCCTGAAAATGAGAATTGCCCAGCACAGACGTTCCCTGGGGATCGGGCAGCACACTAAGCAACAGTGCACTAGCTCAGGGCCTCCTCGGGGCCACCTGACCCTGGGAGGTGGGCACCGCCACTGCCCTGTCAGTGCTGCTCCTAGGGGTTTATTTCTTTGAGAACCACAAAACATTTTTGAGAAAACCAAACTCTGCACATCATCAGCATGAGTCAGCTGAAGAGGCAATACTACAAATACCATGTGCATCAAAGTGCCCTAAGTCACCATTTGTGTCCTGTCTCTCCAAACTCAAGGTCAAACTCAAGGTCAAACTCAAGGTATCACAAGAGAGAGTGATATAAAATATATTTTTAGCCCCAGCTGGTGTGGCTCAGTGGACTGAGGGCCGGCCTGTGAACCAAAGGGTCGCTGGTTCAATTCCCAGTCAGGGCACATGCCTGGGTTGTGGCCAGGTCCACAGTAGGGGGGCGCGTGAGAGGCAACCACACATTGATGTTTCTCTCCCTCTTTCTCCTTCCCTTCCTTTCTGTCTAAAAATAAATAAATAAAATCCTTAGAAAAATGTTATTTCAAAAAATACATCTTTACACACACACATGCACGCACGCGCGCGCGCACGCGCAAGAGGACCGTAATAGGCACATGCAGCAGTTTTCAACTCTGTACAGTAGGACTGAATCAATACAGAGACAGATGCCCAGGCTGGAGCCCGGAAGTAAGGAGTCAGAGTCTCCCCCATAAGGATCAGGCACAGACAGGAGTCCCACATGGGACTTGAACCCAGCCTGGGTGACTCACCGCCGAACTTCCAATAATATCTACTCCATCCCGCTTCAGCGATCAGACCCTACGACCTACTACCACTTCGGAATTTATCTCCTAGACAGATTAGGATTCTGTTTGTTTGGAAATAATAATATACCATAATAATTGTTTAAATGACTTTTAAAAGATGCATGAAACCAAGTTTTAAAATAAACTGAAGTTCCTTGCTTTTGCAGATTTTGTAAGTTGCTTTTTTATCTTTATAAACTGAGTGTATTCATGGAATGATGAAGATGCTTACCAATACCTTAGTACCTATTCTACATATAAGGATTAGCAAGCAAGAAAAAATTATTTGCTAAAAGGAATTTTTTCCCCCAGGTAATTCAGGTGACTCTAAAACATCACACATCGTGGTGCAACCTGACTGCAAATTCTGTACTGCCACATGGTCTTGAGTACCGCCTAAATCAACCAAACTAGCCGAGGCCGAGATGCTGTGTAGCTGAGCAGACTTGGCTGAGGCAGACCAGCCCGCGGGACTCACCTGGCCTCCTGCTCCAGAGGCCTGGGAAGCGGGCTGGTGGGAAGGCGGTGCCTAGACTCAGTAGGCGAAGGCTGCAGCTTTCTCTCAGGACAAGGACTGGGGGCAGCCACGTGGGGTCGGCCCAGACCTACGGGCACAAGAAATCAGGACAAGAATGCCACAAACTGCATGGGGAAAAAAGCAACGTGGTTTTTAAGGAGTTCTATTAGTTTGAAAAGAAACTCTGCTACCCTTTCAAACAGTTGAGTGTGATGTATAAATGACCCACAGCATTGACAATTCAAGCACCTAAACGAAACTGCAGTGATTCCAAAAAAATTTATAAAGCTAATCAGCAGTAAGGCAAGCCACTGACTGTCACTCTCTGAACACCTCTGCATG